>APFE030436584.1:0-10490 GCA_000404065.3 Pinus taeda | reverse complement strand
ATTCCTTGGCATGATAGGAGAGGGAGAACGATGAAATTCGTTGTTCATCTATTGTTGCACCATGCATGCCAGGCTTCCATAATATTCAGTCCAAACTAGCTATAAGCTTAGCCTAGCTTGACTCAGAGGAATTGTCAAAAGGATTTGGAGTAGGAACATTCAATCAATGGGTGGGAGACAGATTCATTTGTTGATTTACAAAGACTACACCAACTTGGCCCTTCTTTCTTTTGTCTTATGTGTAATAAATCCCAAATGGGGATTTTGTTTTTTAGCACACACCATATAAAAAACATAGATTTCGTTGGAAATTTGAGTTTCCATAGATGGTGCCACTAATTCTCCAAAGGATCTAGTATTCAGTCTGAAATGAGGATGATGTAGCCTTCTTGGGGGTGTAGGACCCTAATGTAGAGAGAGTCAAAACCAATTCATCAAGATCATATGTGATGTGGATATGGGCCCTTCTCAAAGCACTCGTTTAGGTTGATTGGTGCCTTTTGAAATGTTGAGGTAAATTCATATGGACTCCAAATAGCCATTTTTTTATCTTTGAGAGAATTTTGATGGGGATTCATGGCCTGATTAATAGTGAAGAGCCCATTTTCATGTAGTAAGGAAATTAAATCCTCTGGAAGGCTGTGGGAATTATTGCTATCAACCCATGGATCGATTCCCAAGTGGAGATGGGTGCCCTCCTTGACTCTCCAAGCAAGTCCATTTTCAATGAGGGAGAAAAAGTTAATGATGGCCCTCTAGATAATGGAGGAATTTTTCCTATTTTTATTGGTGCTTTGTCTCCAATCCTTGAGGACCAGAGGGGAGATATATTTCCTATAAACTACATAGATCCATACACTTGAGTAGAGAGAAGCCTCCAATTGCCAATTCTTAGGAGAAATAGAGTAGTTGTTTCAAACCCCAACCGCCCCATGTCTTGGGTGTGGCAATTTTGGCCCATTTTACCTGTGGAAAATCAAATTGCCTAGAGGTGCCAACCCATAAAAATTGTAACAATATTTTTGAATTTTGTTGAGGGTTTCCTTTGGTATCTAGGATAGTGACATTCAGTAGACTAGAATGGTTGTTAGGAAATATTTGATTAGCACTAAGTGACTAGCCCTCGATAACCAACGTATACTCCAGGATTTAAGCCTTTTTTCAATTTTGGATAGAAGCCATTTCCATTTATCATGGGTGTAAGAATTTGATTTGAGGAGGAAGCCAAATATTTGAAACCATTTTCCAAATTGGCCAAATTGAAAGGAAAATAATGCAGATGGAGTCTGAACTCACCCCTGTTGAGGCCAAAAGGAGTGATGGATGATTTAAGAAGATTTGTAACCATTCCCATGGTAGACTCAAAGAGATAAATAACTTCTTTTATTGCTCATACATCCCTACGTGATCCATCGCTGAAAATAAGGATGTCGTTAACAAAAATAAGGTGAGTAATATGAAGAGTGGGGGCTACCTTAAGGCCCTAAAGACCATTCCTTCTTCGAGCATCTTCCAGAGATCTGTTAAGACCTTACCCAACCAAGAGGAAAAGGAGGGGTGAGGGGGACATCCTTCCCTTAATCCTCATCCAGCTTTGAAGAAAACGAAGGTAGATTTGTTAATGAGGATAACAAAGGAGGCTGAAGAAATGAAATTCGTGATCTATTTTATAAAGTCATTCTGAAGCCTAGGTGGGTGAGAAGAAGTTGGATGTATAACCAAATGACTCAATCAAAAGCTTTGGATAATCAATTTTAAGCATGGCACCCTTCAAGTGGTGTTGTTTTAGACTATAAAGTCCCTCTCGGGCAATCCCTATGGCTTCATGTATTTCTCTTCCCTCCAAAAAAGTAAATTGTTCCTTAGAGATCGAATTGGATAGGATGGGTTTGAGCATAAGAGAAATTATTTTGAATATGACTTTGTAGATACATTTTCAAGGTGATATAGGGTGGAAATCATCAAAGGAGGAGGGGACGTCAGACTTCGGGATTATGGAGAGAAAACTAGACTTGAAAGAGGTGTGTATGTGGCCAAATGTTTTGGATTCTTCAATGACTTTGATAAGGTCTATGATTCAAGTGGAAAATAATTACCACAGTTAATAGTTATTTTTCTATCAATGGTTGTCAAAACATGGATAATGCATGATAAAAAACAAAATAAAGCATAATATTAAAGTGAGAATCTAATCGCATGATGATTTCAATTTTACCATCATAATTATGATACTCACCCATGGTATCCACCCATGGCATTTACCCATGGTGTCGTACTTTATTATATCTCAGGGTGTCATAATTTATTATATTTTCCCATGATATTCACCCATGGATTTTATAAACCATGGTATTTACCCATGGTATTTGAAATGTAACAGAAGTGTAACAACCTTGGTCCAAATTTCATGTAATAAAGTTAATAAAGGCAAATAATAACCGAGGTCATGGGTCACGTAATCCAAGTTGAATGTTGGTCAAAACATCCTAGTGTGGGTGTTTATTTGGTTTATTATGGTTAAGGAAATTTGCAAAGGAAATGGCATAGGCTTTGGGAAGGGAAAGTGGAATTAATTAGCATTTTATTCATGAAAATAACGGAAATTAGGAGACAAGGAAGGTGAAAGATCACATGTTGCATGTGAGGAGGAAAATAATGGAAATTGAAGAAAATAGAGGCCTCATTAATAAAAAAGTGTCTGAGGACCAGTTCACAATCTTTTGTCAGTTTAAACTTTTCTTAATTCAGTTTTGGATCTATCTCTCTCTACTCTCTCTCTCTCATACTCTTAGGCACTTAGAGTATTCTTGGAGCACTATAGCATTGGAGGAAAAGAAGACAAAGGAAGGACAAGAATGAAAGAGGAAGTAAGGAAAAGCAGGATTCAAGTGGCTACGTTGGGATTACTTGCAGGTGTTGAATTGCATGTATGATTTCCTTTCTAGTTTTGGCATGCATGGTACATGCATGTGCATTTTTGGTTCTCTTGATGCCTTTAGCATGGGCTTTTCTAGGTATGAAATGGTTTTCAGCCTTGCCTTGCCATTTCCGAATAGCCATGGTTTGATGGGGCTCTCTTGTTTTGGTTGATTTGGATTATCAGATGGATTCGAAGCTAAGTGGGGGTGGTCTTAGAGGAGAAACACGAGGCCTAGGAATCCATGGATTAGTGAAGGTGGGATTGTGGAAAATCATGATTGTGTATGCCCTCATTAGGCCTAGGAATCCTCAACTGGTGAATGGCTAGATATGCAATAAAGCCTAGAGGTGGAGACAGACAAATTCCTCATGGTTTAGGTGGAGAGATCCAAAAGCATCTATGATTGTTTAGGGCCTAGTGATTTGGTGGGATTGCGGTAAATACTCATTGAATTGATGAGGGTTTCTAGCCTAGGGATCCCTTAGTGTGATATACGGTAAATCCTGAGGCAGCCTTGGATGGCTTTGTTGTGAGTCCCGCATTCATGCTTGGAATATGGCACGAGGTTGATTAGTTGAAAGAAATATTTGGTTCAGCCCAATCTATGGTCGGGTGGTTTGTGGAAGTCCCTGACTTGGGTGGCTTATGCATACATTAACAAGAACTCATTTTCCTTTGGTATTCCATGTGTAAATGTACTTGTTAATATGTCGTTTTTATGGTTGTTCTACTCTTGTTATTTTGTTGATTATATGTTGGTTATAAGCATGGTTTCTGGCAAACTTTGTTTATGTCTCACATCATGATTTGATTAGTACATGAAATTTGAATGAATATATGACCTAATAGATGACAATGCAGCAATTGTGATAAGGCATCAATTCTTATTGATGATTCTCATATAAGTATGAGACCCCTATGCTCAGATCTTTGGTTATGACCTGTAGATGACATGTTTGTGATATGTTTGATGAAATGTCTATCATGGATAGTAGGGGTCAAGTCAAGTCCTTGTACCAATGTTTGCATTAGTAGATTTAATTCATTGTTATTTATCATTTCTGTAAATTTCATGAAGTTATGGGCAGAGGCCTCAGACCTAGCTAGCTCAGAACTGCCTGAAATGGGCCACAGTCACATGCATGCCTTGATATGGCAGTGATTGGAGGGTCTCAATCGCATGCATGGCTTGTCATGGGAGTGATTGGGGGTCTAGCTCAGCAAAATGACAATTTGTCTCAGGGCTTGGGCACTTGGAAGGGTTGTTTGCCTCCTGAAGGTTCTATAGCTCTTGAGAAAGGTCAGTTTGGTTTTTTTTGTCGAATCCACTTACTTAACTATACATGGGGAGTTGAATCACATCATAGTAACTCTTCATCACATGTTTACCATAATGGACTGGTTAGCTTGGGTAAGTGTGGGAGGAGGGTGTTATAGAGTGGTATCGGAGCATGGTTAACCCCTTGGACTGGATGGGCATAATGTGTTGGTCATGCATACATATCGGTTGCATATGTGTCCTTTATTCTTGTGGTATATGTATGTGTTTTGTAGGCATGGTTGTAGTTGTGTCACCATGTGAAAGTTGATGGTGTTGTTGTTGGATGTATTTGTCGTGAGTGTGTCAGTTCTGCACTTATTATGTATGTCAGTATCTATACGTCATTATGCATGTATTGGCATGGTTATAGTTGTCATGCATGAGATCATGGTATGTGGGTAGTATGGTCATGCATGATAATTGGATAATGGTTGAAATTATGTTTATGTACTGATATGATTATGTTTATACATGTATTGCGCTAATATGGTTGATCTTGCAGATGAGATATCCTCCCCTAAACTATACTGAGGTATGTTGATAATGTTATGTTTTGGTTTAAGTTGACATGGTATACTTGCAGGAAGAAGATCAAAGACGACTAGAAAGATAGTAGACTACAATTCATGAGACTCTCCTTATGGATCAAATGAGAAACATGGTGGTGGGAACACTTCTGACTTACCAAACACATTGACAAGTTTGAAGGTAGAAATAAGGAGTTACAAAGTAGATAATGACATAATCATTCAAGCACCGGAGAAATAAGCATAAGTTAAGCCAATAATCCTTCAGAGTTTGTCAGAATTGCAGAGACAGGGATCGCTTAGGATCATCCATAGGCAGGAGGATAGGACTAATGGGGCATATGGCAATAGGTGTCATGGTGGACACAGGTTGGATAGGGATGACACGATCATAGATGGCAGGTTCTTGGATACGTCAGATAGGAGAGGTGATGGGAATAGTCTCTATTCTAGTTTTGGTTATGACATGTATCATGGTCAAAAAACCAATTAAAGAAAATTCAAGCACAAAAAACCAAAGAAGTTAAGCCTCTAGCAAAAGAATAAGTGCCTCCTAGTCCCTCTACCACTATTCCTAGCATAGTCTTACCTATACAACAGACATAACCAGAATTGAAATCTCCTCACAAAAGCACACATATAGAGAAGGAAACAAGCATCATTACCTTGGGAGTTCTATCTAAAAATCAGTTGGCTTTTGTACCTACAAATGTACCCTACAACACTATTATGGTAAATTCTTTGTCACAAATTGATATGGAGGAAGTTACTCACACTAGTTACTTCTTCAGCCCTAAAAAGAGGGTAATTTTTAAGGGTAAAACTAGAAAATAAAATTTGATCGAGTGGAAGGGCCTCCACCATAGAAAACATTAATTTGGGATGGTTCCAAACATGATGATGAACAATTTGTAGGGAAATTATCAAATTTATTTGGAGCTTTTACGACAACAAATATTTGGTCAGTCAACAAATTAAGGAAATTTACTTTAAAGAAGCATGAAAAGGTGTTGCAATTAGAAGAGAAAATCTATCAAAAGGATGATTAGTTAAAGAACAAGTGTGATTGAATGCCTCTAAAAGCCAACAAAAACATGCTCAACAGATGAACGAATTAGAACAACAATTGAAGGTTGAGCTATCCAAAGTGAAACAATTTTATCATTACTTCATAATAGAGAAAATATGTACAAATTGGAGAGTTACAACTTTAGGTCAATAAACTCAACATTAATATGGTTGGTCTCAAGAAATTAAAGGAGGAGGCTTTGTAAATCAATAAGGAACCTCTCTTTGAAAGCACAAGAGAAGTTTTGCAAGAATCTGAGTTATTTTAGACACAATAGAGCTTAATCAAAAAATACTTCAATGATATTGCAAACAATGTTGCAAAACTTAGTCAAGCTAAAGAACTCCTTCCTCAACTAATGTATTAGCAAGGTATGGCCAAGACTCCTCCATGTAGCCTACTAGAAATCTCAAATGTTGATAAACTGAAAGGAAAAGTTGCCTTAAAAAGTGGAAAGGCAAATTTACAGAGCTTAAAATATTTAGTGAAGAATGCGAAACAGTCTCACACCTCCCTTATTGATGCAACTATTCAAATATTCAAAGAGGTTGATTTGCTTCGTGCCCCATTCATAGATGAATCCACCAAGGTAGAGGAACTCATCATTGATGTGAAAAGGTGTAAGCTATATTTTCATAAACAAATCGAGAAGTTGGGAAAGGTACACCTTGAGGTTGTCTCTAGGTTCTTGGTCAAGCCACAAAGTTACCATCCTTTGACCAAGAAAATTGCTTCTAGAATCTTACAGGAGTTGCCATATTTGGAGAATCAAGTCTTTGAATGCCATATCAACATCCATTGGGATCCACCAAGCCTAATCTCTCACATTCTAAAAGTACACTCATAATAGAAACCGCACATGGAAGCTTTCCGATTATCCACATTCTAAAAATGATTTACCTTCTCTGCTCAAATTTTCCACAGACCTATCCTTCATTTTATATTTTCTGTTTTCCAAATCATTTTGGTTGTAACGAAATTATACACTTTATTTGTTTGGATATTTTGTAATATAATTTAAAGAGATCGCCATGAACTTGCTAAGGGTTATGGATTTTTAAAGGAATATGCTTTTGCACTGTTGTAATGATTTATTTTCAAGAAAGATAAGGAGCCAACAAAGATTTCCATTTTGTCATTGCTTGGAGCTAATGTGGTATTTTACCTAGTTTGTTTCTTGATATTATGAAATCACATTCCTATTGCTTAATTTATTAATATTTTCATCTGTGTATATAATTAGTGTTTGTACTATTGCTATTCACTAATTTGTTCAAAACCTTTATAATTGATTAAGTAAAATGTTCATGTGTGAATATTGTAGCTATATTTAGTTCCATTTAACTATATATTTGTTCTACATATTGTCTACAATCATATCTAAACATTGTTATAGTTTGATGATTTATTTATCGACTTGTTTCAGAATCAACTCATTCATACATTATATTAGATAACTCCCATGATAGATAATTGATAGTTAGAATAGATAGTTTTGCCAACTTTCATCATATTCACTAACATTATTTTCCTACATTTATCACATGTTAGCATAATCTCCAAGAAAATATCCTTTTCAGGACCAAATTCTTTGAGTGGAAATTGGGCCCATATATCAGTGAGGGTCACCATACCAAATGAGTATAGGTATAATTGGGACCTTGATTGTGTGATTTCTTCGATTGTTGGCTTGGTATACTCCAAGCATCAAGTTTTGGTGCTAGAGGGAGGGCCATCTAATGATGAATGGCACAATAAATTCCCATAACCAAGATTCATTCACTAAGATCATCATCACTTCAACCCGTGAATCAAATTTAATAATCCCACATAGATCAAACCCTATGATTTGATTATTCAGTTAAAGCATATCATGAAATACAAAATATCAGAAAACAAATTTAACATTTTTTTGGATAAAGCTCTTCTCAATTAGTTGGTTCACACCAAGATAGTTCCTTTGTTCCCCCATTTAGAATTATTACAAGGGCTCATAGTAAGCAAATTTGATGAAAACCATTAGAATTCCCCTTGCCCACTAAAGGCAAGCATTCTCAAATTGAACCAAAAATAGAAGAGTCCATATTGGAAGAAGAAACAACTAATTTGCTTCATCGCATGAAAGTCCTACCTATCAACCACTACCTTCTCACTCTTCAACCCCTTCCAAAACACTTACACCACCTCAAGTCATGGCTAGAGTTGGTGGACAAAAATACGAAGACCTTGGTTATCACTGAGTGCAGTAAACATCCCAGGAGTTCAACATGATTTACCTAAACATCCTGAGAAATTTCTCCCTAAATTCAATCCGAGTTACAGAGAAGCTCTTGAAGACCACATTATATAGTTCATGTTAGCATGTAATCTTATGGGTATATAAAATGAGGATTTTGTTTGCATATTATTCCCTTTCACATTTGAGGGAAAGGCCTCAACTTGGTATTTTGCATTACCTGATCATTCAATTCATAGCTGGGATGAGTTTGAAGACATCTTCAATAAAAAATATGGTGATGAAAAAATTGTTGCAACCTTAGACATGGAATTATCAAGGATCAAAATGCATAATAAGGAAAAAAATAAATATTTCAACCAAATGTTTGTTTCCTTAAATAAAATTCTTAAAACTTTCAAATGTGTTACAGTTGTTCAAATTGGATTTTACACTACCGCATTGCTAACTTCCATTGCAATATTTGTGAAAAGGGATGATAAAATAGTTTTAACAGAAGTAATGCAAGAAGTTGTGAAGGTCGAGAAGAAAATGTTAAGTACTGCTACAAAGGCACTTGTTGAAACGGAAAAGTTTTCTCCTCTTACAAAAAATGTAATTTCAAATAAGATAAGAATTGCAATGATGCTTTTGATATGGAAAGATTGCATAGATTGGTAAGGAACCTTACAAATGACATCACTAACCTCAAGAACAATATGGGGGGAAATCATCATCTAAAAGGCTTTATAGGTTGTTTTGTAATAGGAATCCTCCCCCTTCTCCTAGTGGCTAGATTTCTTATATAGATGATGAGGAAGATAAAGAGGGAGAACAAATGCTAGAAGAAGGTAACGATCCAATTCCAAAAGCCAACGCCATTTGGGATGTAGTTGAAGGAGTTATCGATGCAAATGAAGAATATTTTTATGAAGATGCTAATATAATATAAAATAGAAGAATGAACTCATGCATCAGAATGTTTAGATTCTGACAAAGAAATCTTGTCAAATGTAAAACAGAATCAAATGAAAATTATATCATCCACACCCAACTCTAGTGCATGGTGTAAAGTGGAAAAAAAAAAAGGTAGGAAAGAGTAGAATAGGGTAACTCTTTGATGAGCTTTTATTGATCTTGGTCACGAGGATTTGTTATTTTATGCATATGCTTTTTAGCATCTACAATATGTAATTTTTTCAAAATGAATAAAATTGATATTTCTCTTTGGTGTTGTATCATCTACAACCACCCTCCAAAATTTTGCCTATGCATCATTTTGAAGCCTCCCTCCTAAATCACAGCAGATCCCGCACTAACTCGGGTACTTGTGCTTTGATTGAGCTTCATACTTTGCATTTTGGCTTATGTTTTCCTACTTGCTTTACTGTCTAACCCACAAGTTGATCTCTTGACTTGGTTTCAACCCGGTTCCAGGCTTGCCTTAGTGAATTGTGCAATCCTTGAGGGAAACTTACCTTGCTCTTGGGAATGGTGCATTCCAAGTTATCAATGAGCTTCAGCTCCAAAATTATGCACGACCAGTTGAAATCAAACCTTCAACTGGGATCTGCGCAGAGCATGAGAGGCAGCTCAGAGCCACTCAACCCAAAAATTGCATAGAAGCTTCTCCCTCAGAAGTTGCTCAGTGCATGAGCCAGTGAGTTTCCCAGCCCTTCCTAGAACTTCCCAATCTCTCCAGGAAATGCATGGAATATTTTTCCCCAAAAAGCCAAAAGAAAACAAGCGAAAAAGCATCCCTAGAAAATAGGGATCTATTTTTAGCAGCCCAGAGGAGACACTTGAGTTATTTTGGAAATTGTCGCCAAGTGTCACTTTTTCCTTGATTTTTGGCCTTAGTGTCAAAAACCCTAAATTGACCAAATCTATTTAATTGATGCAGCCAGATCTCATTTTCACATTTGATCTTGGAGCTTTGGCATTCCCGAGGAGATCAAGGAACCTTCGGTGTGATTGTAGTTTCTTTTCCACAGAAATTTTTCTTTTCTAGTGAGAGTGTTGTTTCACTCATTTTGTTGAACAATCGTTGGCATTTTTTAGCTTGTAGAAGTTTTTTTTTAAGTTTTTCATTGCCTTTCCTAAGTGTTGCATGCATCACCCATTTTTGGCAAGAAAGGTCATCGGTGCAGCGACTCTCTCCACATGCTTTGTTTTCCTTCAGTTTGATTGATTCCTACACTTTTTCACTCGCATGCATCATCATTCACTTAAATATGCACCCAACATATCACTATCCTTCAAATCTGTTTGATTTCTCACTCCCCTTGGGCATATTTGGGCTTCCTTGATCTAGATCTTTCTTTCACAGCATGCACTGTCCATTTTTGGAGCTCAAGGCCTCAGCCTTGGCTTGTGGAATTGCGCAGAGGCTTCCTAGGCCTAGCTCCAACTGCGCAGTGTGAAATTCTAGGAGCCAT
>APFE030436569.1:16042-53024 GCA_000404065.3 Pinus taeda | reverse complement strand
ACCTCAAATAGCCCACCTTATTTTAAGGGAGAGAGTTTCAAGAATAGGTTTTATTTAAGTGAATCCTATGGGCCAAAGGCCCAAATACCATGTTTATAAAAGAGGTATGGTAAATTAATAAAAATATAAATAAATGAGAGGTATGGTAAATAAATAAAGCATAATTAATAAAAATAGAAATAAATGAGAGGTATGGTAAATAAATAAAGCATTTTTTATATTTACTCCATAAGTCACATTATATACATGCAAGGTTGTAAACAAATAAAAATATAAGTAAAATGGAGGTATGGTAAATAAATAAAACGTCTTTTTATACTTACTCAAAAGGTATGGTAAATAAATAAAAATAAAAATAAACTAGACGCATGGTAAATAGATAAAACCTCTTTTTATATTTAGTCCAGAACCCTCATTCTATTTATGAAGGCTCAAGAAAGAGGTTTTATTTAAGTGAATCCTATGGTCCAAATACCATATTTGTGAAAGAGGTATGGTAAATTAATAAAAATATAAATAAGCGAGAGGTATGGTAAACAAATAAAACATTTTTTTATATTTACTCCATAAGTCACTTTGTATTTATGAATGATATGGTAAATTAATAAAAATATAAATAAACGAGAGTTATGGTAAACAATTTTTTTTTTTTTTAATACCATGCAAAAAAACATTATTAACCCTAATATTAGTATTAATAAAAATAAAAATGGCACATGGTATTGACCCATGGTATTCACCAAAATGGCACATGGTATTGACCCATGGTATTCACTTGGAATGTAGCCTATTCAGCCTTGTATTATTCTAATTTTCATGATGTATTTTGTGATTCTAATGTCCTTTCAGTTATCTCTTTCCTATGGTGGTGTTGGATGTCGAGGAACACTTGATGACCGACATGCTTTATGCTCTGCAAAATGTCAGGTATTTTCTTAGTTGCATATAGAAAGATCAGAGAAAAGGATTTATCGCTATGCATTGGATAATTATCCATGCCATTGCCAGACTGCCATTTAGATGTTTATCAATGCCATATTTGAAATTTCAATAGAGCTTGATGCATTGAATCTATTTGTCTTTAGTGGGATATTAAATCAGCTGAATTCTGAGTAGTGGGTTATGTAAAAAATTGAGCTTTGTTTTGTATTTGTTGTAAAAAATTGGACTGGAGTTTTATATGTTTAAAATTTCAATAGAGCTTGATGCATTGAATCCATTTGTATTTAGTGGGATATTAAACCAGTTGAATTCTAGGTAGTGGGTTATGTAAAAAATTGAACTTTGTTTTGTATTTGCTGTAAAAGATTGGACTGGACTTTCAACAACAGTTTGTGCAGTAAATAGCATTAGACTGTTGAGTTTTGTCCGAAATGAGGTTGAACATAACTTCTTGTCTGCAAAGTCGGTTGTCGGGCGAGCCACCAAAAGGGTCGTTGTATCCAACCGAGAAATCATGCACGTTATGTTTTTGGTTTGAAAATTATTTCACAACTATTGTTCTTTTATTGTACAATTTGAAATTAGATAAAACTTGTACAAATAAATTTTAAAAGTCATATTGATGGCAGTGTACAACTAAAAACGTCATAAAAATTCCTTGACAGGTAGGGTTCACCTGTCAAATTTAACCCCTGAATGGGAAGTAATAAATATTAAATTTTGTCTTTTATCATTATTATAATTTTATTAATAGTAATAAAAAAATATGTTTGATAATTTTTAAATAGAATTTTAATTTTAATAATTATTAAATAGATGATAGAGGTTTAACATGTTTAAAATATCACTGAATTTATTTAGTAATAATAATACGCATAGAGGTTTGACATAGTCATACTCTTAACAATTTTCAGTCTAATTTAAAAAAAAAAATTGTTATGTTCACTCTTTTTCGTTTAAGATTTTATTTCTATCATTAAATTCTTATTGCTTATTGATATTTTAATACATTTAATTTTTGTGTGTGTAAGGTTTGATATTTAATTATTGTTAAAAATGAGTACACGCAGTTTTACTAGGCAATAACAGTTGCCCCACAGGGTAACCAATCCAAAACCACCAATTTAATGTCTTAGTATTACATATACTAAGTTTAACTAGGATGTTCGATACAACCATAAGCAAGATTGAAAGTGCTTTACAAAAAAATATATGACAGCTCGCATGTTGGCCTCTAGCCACAAAACTAAGAGTAATGGTGCAAAACATCACTAAATTAAGCTAGATAAAAAAAGACAAGAATTGACATAGTAATTAGCCATTAAATTGGCCAAGTTTGGATAACTTGGGACAACGCGTTGGCCGGGAAGAGACACTAACCACAGGCTACGTCCATGGGCTTTAGACACCTCAAGCCTTTCCTCCAACTCCTCTGGGTCATGGAAAATTACTACCAACACGACCCACAAATGACCCGGATGTAGCGAGCAGCCAAACATCATCCCACAAGCATTTGACAAGTAGCCAACAGACCATCATGCTCTTCTTTGTGCTTGAACTTGTCCCTCTAACTAATAGGCTAGCGCATATCATCTCAGTGTGACCACGACATAACCAGAAGTATTCCCTCATCCAACCAACATGACTACCAAGAAGCAATGATACATGGCTTTTGTCCTTCACTAATTGTCTAGGATGATGAACCATAAGCTATTGATAACTATGATTGGGAAAATTGGGCCAAAGAATTTCCCTCCCAAGCTTACAAGACGGAAAAAGTTGACCAGGGCGCCTCATTTCCGAAACCAATAATCCTTCTCATGGTAAAGCACCAAATGGATCACTAATGGGAGCTGCAAAGACCCATTGTAAATCCCTGAGAGAGTGGTCAATTTACCTTGGTCCTGGAAGAGAATCATAATGCAAAATTGGATCCTTTGAGTAGCCAAAGAAATTCGACAGGCCTCCCAATTCCCCATGACTAGTGTATTGCTAAACCCAATCTCCTAGTTAATAAAAAGAGAAATATTCCAAATGTCGGCATAGTCGTTGGTTGCCATAGTACTCGAACGATTAGGGACATTGTAGTGGACATACACCATGGCTCGACCAAAAACCCAAAATAGGTTGGTAGTCCCAATGAACACAGTGAGATGTATACTCCCTTAAAATGCAAGGGCATTAATCCTTCTCAAATTGCCTTGAGGACGAATGACGATGTAATGATCGAATGTCATCATAATCCTAAGGTTGGTGTACTGACCCACAAAGGTGGAGAGGGATATTTACATGATGATATTAAGAGAATCATGTCTGCGATGTGATCGATGCATGACCTCCCAGCAAGAGAACCAAATCGCCATGAGTGTTCTTGTCAACTTGGTTTCTTTGTGTAACAACCTCAAGTTAAAATTCCATGTAATAAAGTTAATAAAGGAAAAGTAAGACCAAGGTCATAGGACATGTATTCCAAGCTGAATGTTGGGGAAAACATCCTAGCGGGCGTTCATTTGGTTTATTATGGCTAAAGAAAAATTGGCAAAGGAAATGGAAAAGGCTTTGAAAAGGCAAGAGGCATGGATAGGCATTTTATTTATGAAAGTAATGGAAATTAGGATAAAAGGAAGGTGAAAGGTCGCAGGTTGCATGTGATGAGGAGAATGAAGGAAAATAATGGAAATGCAGAAAATAGAGGCCTCGTTGATAAAAATGCTTCTGAGAATTAGTTCACAACCTTTTGTTAGTTTTAGCTTGGAGCTCTTCTATTATCTCTACTCTCTCATACTCTTGCACACTTACAGGATTCTTGGTACACCTTACACCTTAGCATTGAAGAAAGGAAGGAAAAGGAAGAGAAAGAAAGAAAAGGGAAGCAAAGATTAAGCAAGGAATAGTGGGATCAAGTGGCTACAATGGGATTACTTGTAGGTATCGAGTTCTATGTATGATTTCCTTTGCTAGTATTGGCATGCATGGTATATGCATGTGTTTATTTAGTTCTTTTGTTGTAATTCACATGGGTTTTTCTACGTGTGACAGTGGTTTCAACCTTGCCTTGCCATTTCTGGATAGCCATGGTGTGATGGGGTACTTTCATTTAGTTGAGTTGGATTATGAGATGGTTTCGAAACTACGTGAGGTCATCTCAAGAAAATTCCAAAAGGCCTAGAAATCCCCAGACTGGTAAAGGTGGGATATGCAATAAAGCCTGAGGGTGGATATGGGAAAGTTCATCATGGTTTAGGTGGAGAAATCCTAATACATCAATGCTTGTATAGGCATAGTGATCCCTCATCCGATATATTGTGGGATTGTTGTAAAGGCGGGTAGTGTATGTTTCTTGTTTGGGCATAGGAATCATTGACCAATATATGGCGGGATTGCGATAAAGCCTGAGGAAGCCCTTTTTATTTTGTTGTGCGCCCCACATTTATGCGTGGAATTTGGCATGACGGTGACTAGTTGAAATTTTTTTTTGGTTCAGCCTAATCTATGGTCAAGTGGTATGTAGAAGTCCCCGATTTGATTTAATTTGCATATGATAATAAGAGATCTTTTCCTCTTTTGTATTATGTGTAAATGTACTTGTTATTATGTGGCTTTAATGGTTATTCTATCATTGATATTTCTCTTGTTATATGTTGGTTATAATCATGGTTTATGACAACCTTGAGTTATAGTTCTCATCATGTTTTTGGTAGTATATGAAATGTTAATGATTGAATGACTTAATAGATGATGATGTAGATATTGTGAAAGGGCATCTGACCTTCTTGACGAATCACAGATAAGTATGAGGCCCCTATGTTAAGATGTGTTTTCATGACCTATACATTATATGTTCATGATGTGTTTGGCGAAACGCCTGTCATGGTTAGGATGAGTCAGGCCATGTCCGTGTTCAAGTTTTGTAATAGAGGCCTTGTCTTCTTGTTATTTATCACTTTTGAGTGTTTCATCAAGTTCTAAATAGAGGCATGGGTCCTACCACTGAAAAAGTGGCTCAAATACTACAGTCACTAGCATAAGACGTGTTGAAAATTTCTGCAGTCGCATGGAGGCCTTGTTGTGGGAGCGATGGGAGGATTTCAGTTGCATGCAGGGCTTGTCATGGGAGTGATTGGGGGATTGGGGGTTTAGTTTAGTTAAAAAGCAGGTTAGCTCAGGTTTAAGCACCTGGCGTGGTTGGTTAGCCTCTAGGGGTCCTGTAGCTCCTAAGGAAGGTTAGTTTGATTTTGGTTCATCAATGATCATAGGCTCATGTCCCAAGTGTCATAAAATGCTCAAAAATGAAAGTGCACAGAACTAGATCGAACCTAAACGACTGGATAGAGATATTCCTCTTGATTCCAGCACTGCAAACGGTTCTAAAAATGGTCGCTATATGAGAAAGTTATGCCAAAAACAAAATCGCCCAATAACCCTTAATTTTTGAATTTTCAAAAAAAATTAAAAAAGAATATTCCACAGAATATTCCTTGAAATATTCCATGGAATATTCCTTTTGGGCAGGCCAACCAGAAGCTGCCACGTGGCAAGCTCAAAAGCCGCCACGTGGCAAGGTGACGTCAGCAGTGCATTTCAAAATTTTTGTTGGTCGAATGTTGGCTTGAACCCACGACCTCCCCTATATTAACACTCTGCCTTACCGTTGGGACACAACGAGGGCTGTTGAATGGAAACCCAACAAACGTTATTTAAATTTTGAAAACGTTCTTGGGCGGGAAATGAAAGGGGCCAGCCCCTAAAGTCCAGCGCCGCATGCATATGACCACAGCGCAAAAACCGTGGGCTAAACCATTAACCGCCCAGCACAGAATCCGAGGCAAACCACTTTCCGGTCACATGCGGGTTTAACGGGCCGTTAACTGACAGTTCAGCTGGCAAAGCTTTTGGTGGAGCGGCAAATTTGGCGGACCTGCCATAATTGGCGGAGTTAACTGGACTCCAACTAAAGTTAGCTGGAGT
Source organism: Pinus taeda (assembly GCA_000404065.3). Taxonomy (NCBI): domain Eukaryota; kingdom Viridiplantae; phylum Streptophyta; class Pinopsida; order Pinales; family Pinaceae; genus Pinus; species Pinus taeda. Next base: position 47,114 of record APFE030436569.1, on the reverse strand, counting down.
GTTTCTAGGCATAACTGGAGGAAAACTTTAATGGGCCATAACTTTGGCTAGGAAAGGTGGTTTTGGATGAAGTTTTTTTTTTTTATTTTGGGTATTTTCAACCTCTTGAAGCCATTGGCATAAGTTTCACAGTGATCTGAGGTCATTTGCAGAGGTTTTGGAGCCGTGGAAGTTCTAGGAGCCACTAGGGCGCAATATTGTAAGAACTGTATAGGGTTGCAGGTATCCATTGGAGGTGAACCAACAGTCAATCCTAAAGGATTCAAGTGTTTTGAATCCATTTTTACAATCTATTCAACCTGTAGATAATTCTATTAAGCTGTATATTCATTTTGAGCATTTAATTAAAATGAGGACAGGCCCATTTGGGAGCCTTGGACCTAACAGACGTAACCCAGGAGGGGTGAACTGCTTTATCAACTTCTTTTGCATCTGTGGTTGATTTGTTTTGCAGAACAAATTCGTTTTAATATGTTAAACAGTAAAAGGAAATAATTCTACTATGCTTAAATGGATCATGAACAACTGAAAATTTCATTTGTTTCTTTACTGCAAGACATGGTGATGCAGGAGCATCCAGCTCACCGTAATTGGGCAGAAAGAACTCCAACTAGGTTCAAAAGCTAGTGATCGATTGAACTGTCAAATTCTTATGGGAATAATTTTTCTTTTATTTTATTTTACAAAGTCAGTAAAATTAGATACCTCTTTTTATTTTTCAGTTAGGATCACTGTGGTTTCAATTGTTAATTAGGGAGTAGTCCATGTAATTAGGGAAATAACAACCAACTGTTCCTACAAGTCTTGGAATACCAAATGAATGTAGTTATTGACAAAAGTAGGAATTTTGTAACCATATTCTATAACAGTTGAATTAACTGTAAGCATCAACTGAACAACAGAGAACTATAAAGTCAAAACAAATGTAACAAAATGGGGTTCAATATACAGGAGAGGAGAGTTGAGTTAACTAAGAAGAAAAAGAAATAGAAACAGATGGAGCATTCAAAACGGAAAGCCATTGTCCATCTAGACCATCTGTACAAGTGATTTCTTAAATACATTTACGTTTTTACTATCTGTAAAATTACTGTATCATTAATATTCATTAATTTGTTATGGCAACTACGCAAACATGAGTCGCAGTCAAATATTAAACAAATAGATGAAGTCACAGTGATTCACAGTTATTAAGCTACCAGTCATCAATTCATTCTCGCACGCGGTTGAGCAAGAGTTCCAGTTCGAAATATTCAAACAACGAAGACAGGGAATTCACATAGGAACGTTCACAAGTTTTTCCAGCGCTCGAATACATAAAGGACAATCAACAATCCAGAATCCAAATACGCAGAGGTAACCAAAAAAACTATACATTCTCTTTTATATTCAAAGTCTCTTTTCAATCATCCAAGAACCGAATTTACAGCACTATTGATAGAGCCAAATAACGTTACGGAGGACAGAGTCCATAAATACACAAATAGAGCCGAGAATGACTGATAGTCGGAAAAACTTGCAAAATAGAAAAACCCAGGACTAGGGTTTGAACAGAAACAAACGACCAGTGGTCACAAATTCTTATACATTTCACATAGAAGCCACAAAATACAATTACAATCGAATAAGCGCACACAGTGACCAAGAAACTAGACCATGAGTTGGGTCTTCAATAAAAATCGAGACTGCAGACAAATATTGGGGGTTTTAGGCCTACCCAGGAAGAGAACGACTAAACAACCAAGCGTTGGAAGATACGCCACCCAGGTCACCAACATAGACCTGCAAGGACACGAACACATGTGCATTAGAGCGAAGAAAACTCAGGGGAAATAAAAAAATACTTGTAGGAAGCTAAAATTCCAAAGGGATTTACCTGGAAAGCGAAGCCAAACACCATAGCATGACAACCTGAACAAGACCGAGAGACTGTCGACCAAAGGAGCGAGTTGGTTTAGTTCCAGAACAAGAGAATAAGTTATATTGAAGCATGGACAAGATTAGTTACCTTTTCTAAATAGGAGACGCATGCCTGAGAAGCCCTGTGCTTTCAAACCAAGATAGTGCCGCACTGTGAGAAAGCCGAATAACCACAAGCAAATAATAACGAGACAGAATTCGAACCAAAGACGCCAAAGAACCAGAAGGAGTACAACAAGATACAGTGACTGCCATTAACGGCAATGAAGGAAACCGAGCTAGAATCATAGTATATATACAGACAACAGGCACAATAACCACAACCAGAGATGAGCAACATACTTAGAAACCCACGCATGCAAGGAAGGAGAAACAACAGAACCACTTACCAAAGTCAAGCCACGAAACCAGGCAGAGTAGCCTTCACAACCAAAAACCGTTGCCATTAAACGAACAAACAGGTTAACCAGAGGCGGATTCAAGTTCTCAGACAGCACCAGGAGCTGAACAAACCCATAGCATAACACACACAGAGTTCTGTTGCAGAGACCAACAAACCCTCGACGATAGCAGAATACCTCAGAGCAAAATCACCAAAGAACAATCGAGAGAATGCCGGAAAGGTTAAGGTTAAGGCGCGTTTCGAGGCAGCGTACAGTCATTTATTTCCCACATTCAATACACCAGCTACCGCCTTCACGAAAACCCGCGAACATAGATATTTGTTCGCTACATAATCTTTCTCAGTCATACATAAAAGTGCAAAGTGCTGCCAAGTGGGCTGGGTCCCATCAGAGTGGTATCAGAGCAATTTGAGTTGAAGAGATTTGGGAAAAATGGATATAGGTAGATGAGGACAAGGCCGAGGTGCTCGTAGAATGGCAGATGAGGCATTACGAGAAGAACTCAGAGTTCTTACTGCTCGGTTGGAAGCAGTAGAGGCAGGAAGGAGAAGAGATCCAGAAATGGGTGATGTGAGTGAAGAAGAAGTGGAAGTGGCAGCAGATGGGCCTGAAGGCGAATAAGCAGAAGTGAAATTACTGAAATCTGTCTTATTGTCAAACAGTAGACCAAAACCAGAACTCCCGACTTACGATGGTAGTTTGTCTATTGATGTTGTGTTAGATTGGATTAGCGAGATGGACAAGTATTTTGAATGCGAGGAAGTTAGTGAAGACCGTAGGGTCAAGTTTGCAGCAACAAAGCTGAAAGGACACGCAGCTCTGTGGTGGGACAGTGTCCAGAATGAGAGAAAGAGGTTGAACAAAACATCGATTAAAACTTGGACAAGGATGGTAGCTAAATTGAAGGGCAGATTTCTGCCAAGGGATTATCAAATCGCGTTACATAGACAGGTACAAAATTTGAAATAGAGGGGACTGATTGTGAAAGAGTATACAAAGGAGTTTTATCGAGTGAATTTGCGAGCTGGATACACAGAGGATACGGCAGAAAGGACAGCCAGATATGTAAATGGGATGAGAATGGATATTTTGGATGAAATAAGCATTTTGTCTCCAAACAATACTGAGGAGGCATACCAGAGCGCAATTAAAGCAGAGGAGAAACTTAATCGAAGGCAGAATGCCTGGAGAGGACGAGGGTCTACCAGAGGAAGAGGCCAGTCCTATGGCAGGGGCCGAACTGCCAGCAACAGCGAGGAAGCCAGCAGTTCAAGGACTTTGGGAACAACAGAAAAAGGAGACGGAACAAGAGGTGGCAGATCGTTCCAACGCGGCAGAGGAAATGGCTGTGGAAGGGGAACTGGTTATGAGTGCTATAGATGCCACAAGTGGGGGCACCGCTCATTTGAGTGCCCAAAAACAGATTCAACTGGACAGCGAGGCGCATATGTGGCGCAACCGAAGGAAGCAGCAGTACCCCCTAAAGAGGCAGAGAATGCCCCAGAAATGGGAGAAGCTTTAGTGCTGCATAAGGTATTACTGAAACCAGTTGATGAGAGTGTCGAACAGACGCAGCGGAAAGCTCTGTTCACGACAGTTTACAAATTGCAGGGTAAGTGCTGTAAGATGATAATCGACAGTGGAAGTACAGACAATTTGGTGTCCACAGAAATGGTGGAGAAGTTGGGACTGAAGCGTTTAAAACACCCCAATCCGTATCGAGTTTCATGGCTACAAAAGGGGCACCAGTTACTAGTGGACGAACAGAGTGAAGTTGAATTTCAGATAGGACGATACAAGGATAAAATCATTTGCGACATTATGCCGATGGACGTATGTCACATTTTATTGGGCAGACCTTGGCAATATGATAGAAAGGTGACACACGATGGAGTGATGAACTGTTATAAGTTTGAAAAAGATGGGGTTAGGCATACCCTTGCGCCTATCAGAGACGAGAAGGAAACAACTGAAATAAATGAAACTAGGGCATTGCTAATGAGCAGAAAACAGTTTTTAAAGCAGGTAGAGAACAATGAAATAAGTTATGCTGTAGTCAAGAAGACAAGGACAGTCCTCTTGCATACAGAAATCACAGATTTACCTATAGAAATACAACAGATGTTGGAAGAATTTACAGATATAGTAGTGGACGACTTGCCAGATAAGTTACCTCCCAAGCAGAGTATTAGTCACCATATCGAATTCATACCTGGAGCCAGCTTACCAAATAAGGCAGCCTATCGAATGAGCCCCAAGGATAATGAAGAAATCAGAAAACAGGTGCAAGAACTATTGGAAAAAGGATTAATCAGAGAAATTTTAAGCCCATGTACTGTACCAACAGTTCTTGCCCCCAAAAAGGGAGGAGAATGGCGGATGTGCACCGATTTCAGGGCCATCAATAAAATCACCATCCGGTACAGATTTCCGTTACCGCGTATGGATGATATGATGGACTGTTTGAGTGGGGCAGCTTACTTCTCTAAAATAGACATAAAAATCGGATATCACCAGATTCGGATACGAGAGGGAGATGAGTGGAAGACAGCTTTTAAAACAAATGAAGGATTATATGAATGGCTGGTCATGTCGTTCGGGTTGAGCAATGCACCCAGCACATTCATGAGACTCATGAATGAGATGTTAAAGGAGTATATTGGAAAATTTGTAATTGTTTATTTGGACTACATTCTTATTTTTAGCAAGACGAAAGAAGAACACTTCTGGCATGTGCGCAAAGTGTTGGAAAAAATACAGCAAAACAAGTTATTAATAAACCTAAAGAAATGTACGTTTCTGCAAAGAGAGTTAATTTATATGGGATTTGTGATAGAAGAAAACGAATTGAAGATGGATCCGGAAAAGGTAACAACAATAATAAATTGGCCGTCACCAAAGAATTTGTTTGAGGTACATAGTTTCCATGGATTAGCAAGTTTCTATAGGAAGTTTATTAAAAATTTCAGCGGAATTTGTGCTCCTATGTTGGAGACCATCAAAAAGGCCAGCCAACCTTTTCGATGGACAGAAGCAGCAGAAAAAAGTTTTCAACTATTGAAAAAGAAGATAACAGAAAGACCGATTCTCAGGCTACCAGATTTTCAAAAATTATTTCAGGTACGTTGTGATGCTAGTGGAACAGCAATCGGGGCTGTACTCAGTCAGGAGGACATACCTGTAGTATTTTTCAGCGAAAAACTGAATGAGAGTAGGCAAAAGTACTCCTCATATGACAAAGAATTTTACGCAGTGGTACAGGCTCTAAGACACTGGAGGCATTATTTGTTAGGGAACGAGTTCGTGCTGTTTTCAGATAATTCTGCATTACAATATGTAATGCAGCAACACAAAATGAATCATAAACATGCCAAATGGGTGGAGTACTTACAGAGTTTTAATTTTGTGCTAAAACATATCAGTGGACAAGCAAATAAGGTGGCCGATGCATTAAGTAGAAAAGCCCTACTTTTACAGGAAAGCACTGTACATGTTTTGGGTTTTGAGCATTTACGAGATCTTTACAAAACAGACACAGATTTCAGAGAAGCCTATGAGGCGTGCCAAAACCCTTTGATAAGAGGTAATAGTCCTTGGTTGGATTACAACATACAGGAAAAATTGCTTTTTAAGGGAGGACAATTGTGTATCCCCAGCTGTTCCATGAGGGAGAATATTATTCGTGAAAAACACGCGGGGGTTTGGCTGGACACTTCGGTATAGATAAGACCTTGAAGAAACTTAGTCATTTTTATTTTTGGCCAAGAATGTGACAAGACGTACAACGTTTTGTGACTAAGTGTAAGGTGTGTCAATTAGCGAAGGGACATAGCCAGAACATAGGATTATATACACCATTACCTATTCCAGGCAGACCTTGGGATTCGGTGAGTTTAGATTTTGTTTTGGGACTGCCGAAAACGCAAAAAGGTTATGATTTAGTGATGGTAGTGGTGGATCGTTTCTAAAAAATGGCACATTTTGTACCTTGTCGGAAAACTAGTGACGCCACTCACGTGGCCCACTTGTTTTTTAATGAGATTGTCAGATTACATGGGTTGCCAACAACCATCCTATCAGACAGAGACGTGAAGTTCACGGGACATTTTTGGCATACCTTATGGAAAAAATGAACACCCAATTAAGCTATAGTTCTGCTTATCACCCGCAAACTGACGGGTAGACAGAGGTTGTGAACAGAAGTTTGGGAAATCTGTTACGCAGCTTAGTCGGGGAGAATTCTCGGATGTGGGACCAAGTGCTAGCGCAAGCAGAGTTTGCTTACAACGATTCGCCGAATTGTAGCACGGGTCTCAGTCCCTTTCAGATCCTATATGGCATGCACCCTCGTGGAGTGCATGAACTTCGGGATCTTGGTTTACAGGAACGACGGAGTGCGGATGGAGAAGATTTTGCTAATGCAATGAGGGATTTACACGAACAGGTGAAAGCAAAATTACAGGACAACAGCTCGAAATATAAGGAACATGCAGATCTAAGAAGAAGAGAAGTTCATTTTGAGGTAGGGGACGAAGTTCTGGTACACCTGCGTAAGGAATGCTTCCCTAAGGGTACGTACAATAAACTGAAGTACAAGAAGATAGGGCCTTGTAAGATCTTGCGAAAGTTTTCAGCGAATGCCTACGAAATACAACTACCACCTCGAGTAGGCATATCACCTATCTTCAATGTCGCAGATTTGTTTCCGTATACAGGCGATCTGTTGGAGGAAAAGAAGGATGAACCCGGACAATCCACGTGGAACACCCAGGAAGACGGAGAAACTTGGAAAAGATAAATGCCTTATGTCCAACCTCCTGAGATCGAAGGCATCCTCGAAACTCAGGTAGTTAAGCGTACTCGGTGGAAAAATTATTTTCAGTACCTGGTCAAGTGGAAGAACCGTCCGATTCAGGACAGCTCATGGCTTGACGCCAGGCAGATTGAACGAACAGGAACATCGGTAGAGGAGCTGATGAACCGGAGTCATGATCTTTTTTCACCCCGGGAGCCTGATGCAGGAGCATCCAGCTCACCGTAATTGGGCAGAAAGAACTCCAACCAGGTTCAAAAGCTAGTGATTGATTGAACTGTCAAATTCTTATGGGAATAATTTTTCTTTTATTTTATTTTACAAAGTCAGTAAAATTAGATACCTCTTTTTATTTTTCAGTTAGGATTACTGTGGTTTCAATTGTTAATTAGGGAGTAGTCCATGTAATTAGGGAAATAACAACCAACTATTCCTACAAGTCTTGGAATACCAAATGAATGTAGTTATTGACAAAAGTAGGAATTTTGTAACCATATTCTGTAACAGTTGAATTAACTGTAAGCATCAACTGAACAACAGAGAACTATAAAGTCAAAACAAATGTAACAGAATGGGGTTCAATATACAAGAGAGGAGAGTTGAGTTAACGAAGAAGAAAAAGAAATAGAAATAGACAGAGCATTCAAAACGGAAAGCCATTGTCCATCTAGACCATCTGTACAAGTGATTGCTTAAATACATTTACGTTTTTACTATCTGTCAAATTACTGTATCGTTAATATTCATTAATTTGTTATGGCAACTATGCAAACATGAGTCGCAGTCAAATATTAAACAAATAGACAAAGTCACAGTGATTCACAGTTATTAAGCTACCAGTCATCAATTCATTCTCGCACGCGGTTGAGCAAGAGTTCCAGTTCGAAATATTTAAACAACGAAGACAGGGAATTCACATAGGAACGTTCACAAGTTTTTCCAGCGCTCGAATACATAAAGGACAATCAACAATCTAGAATCCAAATACGCAGAGGTAACCAAAAAACTATACATTCTCTTTTATATTCAAAGTCTCTTTTCAATCATCAAAGAACCGAATTTACAGCACTATTGATAGAGCCAAATAATGTTATGGAGGACAGAGTCCATAAATACACAAATAGAGCCGAGAGCGAATGATAGTCGGAAAAACTTGAAAAATAGAAAAACCCAGGACTCAGGTTTGAACAGAAACAAATGACCAGTGGTCCCAAATTCTTATACATTTCACATAGAAGCCACAAAATACAATTACAGTCGAATAAGCACACACAGTGACCAAGAAACTAGACCAGGAGATGGGTCTTCAATAGAAATCGAGACTGCAAACAAATATTGGGGGTTTCAGGCCTGCCCAGGAAGAGAACGACCGAAAAACCAAGCATTGGAAGATACGCCGCCCAGGTCACCAATAGAGACCTGCAAGGACACGAACGAATGTGCATTAGAAAGAAGAAAACTCAGGGGAAATAAAAAAATACCTGTAGGAAGCTAAAATTCCAAAGGGATTTACCTGGAAAGCGAAGCCAAACACCATAGCATGACAACCTGAACGAGACCGAGAGACTGTCGACCAAAGGAGCGAGTTGGGTTAGTTCCAGAACAAGAGAATAAGTTATATTGAAGCATGGACAAGATTAGTTACCTTTTCTAAAAAGGAGACGCGTGCCTGAGAAGCCCTGTGCTTTCAAACCAAGACAGTGCTGCTCTGTGAGAAAGCCGAATAAGCACAAGCAAATAATACCAAGACAGAATTCGAACCAAAGACGCCAAAGAACCAGAAGGAGTACAGCAAGATACAGTGACTGCCATTGACGGCAACGAAGGAAACCGAGCTAGAATCATAGTATATATACAGACAACAGGCACAATAACCACAACCAGAGACAAGCAACATACTCAGAAACCCACGCATGCAAGGAAGGAGAAACAGCAGAACCACTTACCGAAGTCAAGCCATGGAACAAGGCCGAGTAGCCTTCACAACCAAAACCCGTTGCCATTAAACGAACAAATAGGTTAACCAGAGGCGGATTCAAGTTCTCAGACAGCACCAGGAGCCGAACAAACCCATAGCATAACACACACAGAGTTCTGTTGCAGAGACCAACAAACCCTCGACGATAGCAGAATACCTCAGAGCAAAATCACCAAAGAACAATCGAGAGAATGCCGGAAAGGTTAAGGTTAAGGTGCGTTTCGAGGCAGCGTACAGTCATTTATTTCCCACATTCAATACACCAGCTACCACCTTCATGAAAACCCGCGAACAAAGATATTTGTTCACCACATAATCTTTCCCAGTCATACATAAAAGTGCAAAGTGCTACCAAGTGGGCTGGGTCCCATCACATGGGCATCTTTTAAACATGTTTATTACTGAATTGAATACCTTTCCAATTATTTAGTTTCAAATTCAGATCAAGTTGGTATCAGAGCTATGTTTTTTTGTATCAAAAGTAGTCAAATAAGCTATAGACAGAGCCTGAAACGAGACAGGAAGCCTTCGAAATGCTCTTGATATACAATTGCAAAGTAGATAAATGCTCTTTCAGTCAATCTCTGGTGTAGTTGTCTTTTGATTGTTTTTGTGCAAAGATCTTCTAACTGTCTTGCAAGTATTGATGCTTACCAGGTTGAAACTTAAAAGAGGGGAAGGATAGTTGACTAGAGAACGGGAGAATCCTCAGTCAAGGAGGAAGGCTAGAGAGCCATCACCTTCGCCTTCAATTTCACCCTCAATAGTCTCAGTAGAAGCTTTAAGAATGTCTGAACATGAAGGAGAAATTCCTGCAGACACAGATCCAAAAGAAGAAGAAAGAGTCTTCAGAAAGGCTTTCTTGGACCTCACTAAAATGGTGAGGATATTGTACCAAGAAAGAAATGAGAAATTGGCTGGAGAAGGGTCCATACATCCACTTGAAGGAGAGAGTTCTTTAGGAGGTAAGAAGGATGATGATCATTCCAAGAAAGGACATGGAGGTAATGGTGATCCACCACCCCCATCTTCACCTCCTTCCTCTTCATCCTCGTCTTCTTCTTCTGTGCATAAACATAGGTCCTCTATTGCCTATGTTTAATGGTGAAGTGAATTCAGAAATGCTTGACAACTGGATTAGGCAGTTGGAAGTTTACTTGAGGATCCAGAATATGTATGATGATGCCACAAAGATTCAGTTGGCTTCTTTGAGAATGGATGGAGCAGCATTGGTCTGGTGGGAGGCCAAGACCAAAGAGGAGATCAAGAAATTTGGTAAGGTTACCTTAACATGGACTGATTTCTGTTAGCCATTAAAAGACAATTTTATCCTCTTGATCACATGCAGAAAGCCATTATGAACTTGCAAAATTTCAGACAACTTAAGGGTCAGAATGTCCAAGACTACACCGAAGAATTCATGAGAAGAGCTCTTTTGTTAAGGGTAGATTTACAGACCCAGGACACCTTGCTGAAATATATTGGTGGCTTGCATAACTACCTTAGACACACCATCTTGATGTTTAACCCTACTAGTTTGGATGAGGTTTGTGTCCAAACTACCCATTTAGAGGCAAGGGGAAAAAACAAATTTGAAGAGGGTAGAAACAAGCTCGTCAAGGGGAAAAACAAAGAGAAAACCTCCAAGGGAAAGGGCAAAAAGAATGCATCTGTGAAATAGGAGAGTGAGAAAGTGATCTGTAAACACTGTTCTAAACCAGGCCATGAGGAGAAAAACTGTTGGAAATTACATCTTGAAAAAAGACCTCAATTTAACAAATCCAAAGGGAAACAGAAAATTGCTGCTACTACATCTACTCCACAAGATTTAGGGGATGATTCAGGTGATGAAACCAAAATTACAGCCATGGGTTTGAAAATTGAAGGGAAAAGAAATGGAAATTCAAGCCAGCACTAGGACCTCAAACTGTCATGTACAAGCTCCTAATGAGGAAGAAAGAATTGAACTGTTTCATGTGAGGGTGATTTCAAAACATACTAAAATTGACACACTTTTTGATAGTGGGTCACAAGCAAAACTTATATCAGAAGACTTGGTCAAGCAGCTTAAACTTGAGACCATTGCACATCCAAAGCCATATCCACTTGGATGGATTTGCAAGGATGCAAATTTACAAGTTTCAAGAAAGTGCACATTGCGCTTTGCAATTACTGCACATTTTATTGATACAGTTGAACTTGATGTGGTACCTTTTGATATAGCAGGAATTGTTTTTGGAATTCCTTACTTGTTTGATAGGAAAGCTATCTTCCATTGCCATGAAAACAAATATCATCTTTTCAAAGATGGAAAGGAGTTCATTGTTAGAGCTCATCGCAAGAAGACAAATATAGCGATGGTGAATGCAGGACAGGTAAAAAGGCTGGTCAATTCAAGTAAGAATTTTGTTCTTCTTATGATTAAGCCCAAGGTTGATGTGAATCATGAGTCATTTGACAATTGTGATCCAAAACTTAAATCAGATTTGTATGATATAGTTGATGTATATCATGATATGTTTCAGGAGCCAACAGGTTTGCCTCCTAAGAGGGAGATTCAGCATGAAATCCATTTGCATCCAAATTGTCCTCCAAACATAGGCATGTACCACATGTCTATTATGGAGAATGATGAAATAAAGAAGAAAATCAAGGACTTGTTGGACAAGGGTTTCATAAGGCCAAGTACTTTGCCATGTGGGTCACTGATTGTACTGATTCCAAAGAAAGATGGCACTTGGCGTATGTATGTTGATTTCAGGGCCTTGAACAAGATAACGGTAAAGAATCGTTACCCACTTCCAAGGATAGATGATTTGTTAGGCCAGCTGAAAGATGCTCGATATTTCACTAAGTTAGACTTGCGCAGTGGATATCATCAAGTAAGAATTGAAGAAAGTGACATTTGGAAGACAACGTTTAAAACCAAACAAGGACTATTTGAATGGCTTGTAATGCCGTTTGGTTTGTGCAATGCACCTGCAACTTTCATGTGGGTAATGGATGATGTCTTGCATCCTTTTCTTTATGATTTCGTTATTGTCTACTTAGATGACATCTTAATTTTCAGCAAGTCTAGAGAAGATCATGTCATGCATGTTAGGAAAGTACTTGATGTTTTGAAGAAGAACCAGTTATTTCTTAAAATGTCAAAGTGTGAATTTGTAAAGACTTCTTTGGCTTATTTGGGACACATAGTAGGAGGAGGTGCTTTGAGAATTGATCCTGCTAAGATTGAGGCTATTGTGAAGTGGCCTACTCCCAAATCCATTACAGAGGTAAGAAGTTTTTTGGGTGCAGCTCAATATTGGAGGAAGTTCATCTCTAACTTCTCTTCTATAGCAGCTCCTATGCATGCAGTGACAAGTGTGAAGCATGCTTTCCAATGGGGAGGCAAGCAGCAAAAAGCTTTCGAATCTTTCAAAGAGAAGATTAGTTCAACTCCGGTCCTTGCATTGCCGGATTTGAGACAGCCATTTGAGATACAAATCGATGCTAGTGATTATGCCATGGGTGCAGTTCTTCTACAACATGGTAATCCTATTGCTTTTCATTCTGAAACTTTTAATGGTGCTGTTGTAAATTATCCTACCTATGATAAGGAGCTGTATGCATTGGTACAGAGCATCAAAAAGTGGAAACACTATTTGATGGGCAAATAAACTGTTATACATACCGACCATCAGCCCTTACAGTACTTGCAATCACAAAGCAAGTTACAACATTCACGACACTTCAGATGGATGGGCTTCTTGCAACAGTTCCATTTGGTAATAAGGTACAAGAAAGGTGCTTTGAATAAAGTTGCTGATATGCTTTCAAGGCCTATTATTGGTGTTGTTACTTTACTTAAGAATGATTCCATTGTACATGATAGTTACATAGAACAGTATGCATCTGATGATGACTTTAAAGATGTGTATGCTAGCTTGAGTAAAGGGAATCATGTAGAGGAAAATGACTATCACATGCATAACAATTTGTTGTTTCATTTGGGAAAGTTGTGTATACCACAGGGGGAGAGAATAAATGTCATAAGAGAAGCTCATTCTTCTCTTATTGTTGGCCATTTTGGTGTAAGAAAAATAGTTGCACATCTACAGAGGTATTGCTATTGGCCTCGCATGGTAGATTATGTTTTAAAGTTCATAAAAGGTTGTTCATTATGTGCTACAAGCAAGCCTAGTAATAGGAAGCTTGGCTTGTATACTCCTTCGCTGGTACCTTCTAGACCATGGGAGAGCATCTCTATGGATTTTGTAGGAGATTTGCCAAAATCTAGAAAGCAACATGATTATTTATATGTAGTAGTTGATCGTTTCAGCAAAATGTGTATACTTATGCCTTGTAAGAAAACTATAACTACCGAACAAACTGCTGAATTATTTTTTCATCATGTATGGATTCACTTTGGTTTGCCTACTTCCATTATTAGTGACAGGGATTCCAGATTTGCGGGGAATTTTTGGTCCAACCTATGGGAGATGATGGACACAAAGTTGAAGAAAAGTACTGCTTTCCATCCGCAAACAGATGGACAAACCGAAGTTGTGAACAAAACCATTGTGCACCTCCTGAGAGGATATTGCAGCAAGCATCCCAAGATTTGGGATGAACATTTGCACTACATACAACATGCTTACAACCGTGCCAAGCACTCTTCCACAAACACCTCACAGTTTGAAGCTTGTTTTGGTTACTTGCCAAGATCACCTCTTGATTTCATTCTTGAGAAAGATGTTGCCATTGAGGGACATAGTGATATTGACAAAGCTCGTTCATTCATTGAAAGAATTCAGCAACTACATCAGCAAATTCAAGAACAACTTGAGAAGAGTCAAGGCGATTACAAGGAAAGACACGACAAGCATAGAGTCGATCACAAGTTTCAAGAAGGGGATGAGGTATGGATGTACATTAGTAAGGAAAGGATGCAAGGAGAAGGTAAAAAGCTGAAGCCTATTTTTTATGGTCCATTCAAAATCCTCAAGAAGGTTGGAAATAATGCTTTTCAATTAGATTTTCCTTCCTACATGCAAATGTATTATGTTGTTAATGTGGAGAACTTACGTTTGTATGAACCTCCTTTGATCGCTGATAATGAAAGCGCTGTTCAGCTGCCATCTATAGAAGATTTCTCGCAAGAATTTTTAGATGAGCTGAAAGAAGATATAATCCTTGATAGAAGTACACACACTTCAAGGAGGGGCAATGTAGATTATGTTCGGGTTGGTTTCAAAGGTAGCAAACCGAACAAGGCAAAGTGGATGGAGGTGGATAGAGTGAGGGCACTGTACCCTCACCTCTTTAACAGGTAGTTGAAGGATTTTGGGGTCCAAAAGCTTCCCAATGGGGAGGCGTGATCAGGGGCTCATGTCCCAAGTGTCGTAAAATGCTCAAAATTGAAAGTGCTCAAAATTGGCTTGAACCTAAACGACCGGATAGAGCTCTTCCTCCCGATTCCGACACCACAAATGGTTCTAAAAACGGTCGCTGTATGTGAAAGTTATGTCAAAAACAAAATCGCCCAATAACCCTTAATTTTTGAATTTTAAAATTTTTTTAAAAAAGAATATTCCACAAAATATTCCTTTGGAGAGGGCCAATCAAAAGCTGACACGTGGCAAGCTCGAAGGCCGCCACATGGCCCAAGATGACATCAGCAGACATGGGCGCGTTGTAAAAATTTTTGGTTGGCATTGGCAAGGTTCGAACTCATGACCTACCTGCCACAAGCCCTCTGCCTTACCGTTGGGCTATGGAGGCGTTGTTGTTAATATGGCGGATTTATGCATTTAAAAACTTTAAATTCTCGTTGGCGGGAAAGGAAAGGGGCCAGCCCCTCCCATACCATATGACCTTTTGCCTGGAACCGTGGGCCAAACCTAACCACCAGCGCGCAATCCAAGAATAACTGCAACATGGTCACATGCGCCATAAATCAATGGTCAGTTAAACTTCAGTTATATTTGGCTGATTTTTCGGCGGAGCGCCAAATTTTGCGGTCCTGCCATAATTGGCGGAGCTTCACTAAAGTTAGTTGGAGTTCTTTTAGGGGAAACTGGCAGTTGGGAGTAAATAGCCATAACTTTGGTTAGGAAAGGCAGTTTTGGACGAATTTGTTTTTTGATTTTGGGTATTTTGGACATTCTGAAGCCATTGGCACAAGTATTTCAGCCATCAGAGGTCATTTGCACATATTTTGGAGCCGTGGAAGTTCTAGGAGCCACCAGGGCCCAGTATTGTGAGAACTATATCAGGTTGCAGGTATACATTGGAGGTGAACCAGCAGTCAATCCTGAAGGATTCATGTGTTCTGAATCAGATTTTATAGTCTATTTCACCTATAGAGACTTCTATTCCGCTGTAAATTCCTTTTGATCATTTAATTAAAACGAGGACAGGCCCATTTGGGAGCCTTGGACCCAGCAGACGTAGCCCAGGAGGGGTGAACTGCTTCATCAACTCCTTTTTCATCTGTAGTTGATTTATTTTGCAGAAAAAATTCATTTTAATGTGTTAAAAAGTAAAAGGAAATAATTCTGCTATGCTTGAATGGATCATGAACAACTGAAAATTTCATTTGTTTCTTTATTGCAAGGCATGAGAATCTCTTAAACATGTTTACCACTGAATTGAATACCTTGCAAACCTTTTTCAAGTAGTTTCAAATTCAGATCATTCGGAGTATTGTGTGTCGATTCTTTGACATTGTGGTAAAAATGATTATTTTGGAATAAAAAGTGTTGTTGGACAAATTTTTCATGGCTGGCTGGATGAAGGATTGATGTAAAGGACTTTTCACAGGATTCATGTGTTGGACATCAAACAAATAAGTATCTTATATCTCATGTGTTAATGTTTTCTGGTTTATTATATTCATTATGTTCCATATCTGAATATTAAAACGAAAAAGAATAATTTAGAAAGTGCTTAAGTGCAATCTGTCTTCAATCATTTTTGTTCTCAATGTTTTCTTCTAAACTAGCATAAACAATGAATTCTTAATTGCTCTTTATTTATGATTAGTCATGTTCTTTTCTCTTAAGGCATGTTGAAGGATTCTTAATTGCCCTTTAACCTTTAAGTTCATCCCATCTTTCTAAAGTCTCTATTTTCTCTCTGTTCAACTATCTTTCCCTGTGAAGCCATCCTTTATTGAGAAACCAAATCCAGTTGAGCCATTTTCCCTGACTCCATTAGCCCAATGGACTATACTATTCAGTTCTACCCCTCTGCTATTGAACTTCACCAACAAATTCAAACAAAATCCCAAGCTATAATAACTAGCCTAAAACCTTATAAAACAAAGCTAAAATCTAAAGAGAGAGCCCTCTTTGGATACAGATTGGCTAGATTTTGTATCTAAAAGATTGGTTTGTGGTTACCTCGGAACCCTTTCACCTTCTTACAACTTCTGGGAAAATCTGAGTGATAACATAGTGGCGACTCCACTAGAGAACGAAAGTTTGTTGTTATTTACTTTATAAACTACAGAGGAAGCCTAAAGTTAGCCAGGTAGCCCTCGAACTACTCTTGCTTTGCAAGATCATAAGTAGATGAATGCTGCTTTGGTCTAGTTTATGAACTGAACATAAATCAATTCCTTAGTTAAACAAATCTTTAGGAAAGCTTTTAATCCAAATCCGAAACATCTTAAAGAAAACACAGAAGAATTTGTTGATATTAATTCAGAAAATCATAACCAAGAAATTTGGCTTCAGAAAGGACTCGTTATACTAGGTCAAATCCTAACCCAAATCCACCACCTGTATTTGAGAACCCTAATTTGCTTCCCAGAATTCTTAGGAGACAAGAAAGTCAAGAAAGTAATGCTAGTTCTCAGCTTATTTTACAGATCAAGATCCTACCATGTTATTTGGATTTATCTTGAGGACGAACCATTTGATGAGCAATTTGAGACTTCTTTGTTTGTAACATTCTCTGAGACTGAATTAGCCCGCTTGATTGCAGACCCAAAATTTATTGAACAACTACAATTTGAAGCTGTCAGTGTTTCAATTGATATACATTTACAAAATTCAATATAGTCTGAACTCACTTCTGAAAGAACACCTGATCCTTCTACTGTCACTGCTACTTCTGCAAGTTCCTCATCAGTCCCTCACACATCTCAACCCCAAACGACTCCACCACAAACACCTCCTTCTAACCCTCCATCCACAACTCACATTCCTATTGTTACTCCTACCCCATCTGTTGTTACATCCATACCTGTAGCCATGGCAAACAGGTATACCCCCCTGAATTTACTTGCCAACTTGGGTATCATGCCCCAAGACTATCAAAGTAAAATCACTCCTTTTGATGATTCTAGTTCCTACACAGCTCAGTAACATACCAAAAAAATGACCGACTATTTTGAAATATATGAGGTTGATGCTGATGATGATATTTGTTCAGAGTCTAACTAGTGATGTCAGAACCCGGTTTAGGGCTCTAAGAGAAAACAACATAAATAACTGGGAAGCCCTATATACACAATTCTTAAATCATTGGGAGAAGAAGAAAGATCCTTTGCAGATCTTATCAGAATATGAAAATCTTAAGAGAGGAACTCAGGAAACTGTGCAAGATTACTGCACTAGATTTAATGTTGTTTACAATGCAATTCCTCAAAACCTCAGACCCTCACCTGATTTAGCCCTCATCAAGTTCCTAGATGGATTTGATTCAGATATGGCTTTTCAGCTAAGGGAAAGATCCTCCAGAACTTTAGAAGAAATGCAAAGTATAGCTGTCAGTGTTGAGGCTAATTTGATATCAAAACATGCCAAGGCTAGAAGTGAAAGAAGGATACCACTGAAAGAAGAATATTCACCCATGGAACAAAAATTTGATGCTATAATCAAAGGAATGGAAAGATTAGGGGATAGAGTAGAAACCATAGAAAGAAAATCACCTTGGGAGGGTCAGCAGGCCAATACAGGGAGGAATCCCAATTTCCGAAAAAACCAAAATCAAAACACTGGGAAAATTGGCCCTGATCAGAATATTAGCCCCCCTTTCCAAGAGAATTACATAGAATATTCTAGTTCCGAAGATCCACCAGAAGATACTCAGATAAATCTAATGGGACTTAACAATGAAGGAGAAGTGTTTTTAACTCAAGAAGATCAAGAGGCTTATGTTATCAAGCAATTTCAAAGTCAGTCATGAGAATCGTTTGACTTCAGGGAGGGATATGACACAACTATCTATGAAGTACACAAGCAGTACAATTTGAGAAGTAGAAGAATTGATGTTCCTGATAACAAAAAACAAAAAGGCCGAAAACAACCAGCCAAAGGTAAAGCAATACCTCCACTTGTACAAATTTTGTCCAGACCTAACAATAACCCCTCTAATCCAATAATACAAGATATATCTGACATTCAACAAAACAATAGAGACTCTTCCATTCCCCTTACCTCAAAGGAAACTATGGGAGAACCTCTAGAAGTTAATTTAGGAGAAAATGTAAATGCTAACCCTACTCATGAAAGAGACAAAAACACTAAAAACCCAGAAAATAGAGAGAATCCAATTGTTCGGAACACTAAAACACAAACCGAAAAACCTTTGAATCTGGAAGTCGAAGTAGGCAAATTAAAGGTAGCTGTTCCACTATTCAAATTAGCTAAACATGATGCCTACAGAGAACAAATCAACATATCACTTAAAATCACTGGAACTGAAGACTATGTAAATGTTTTTGATTACCAACTAGAACTAATTTTCGGCCCTGAAGTGAATGGGAAACACCTAGAAGGAAGTGTTCCTCCCTTCTATTTGAGTTTAAATATTCATGACAAAATCCTCCATAATGCCATGTTTGATTCTGGGGCATCTCACAATTTAATGCCCAAGTCTATAATGGAGAAATTAGATCTTAACATCACTAGACCTTATAAATATCTCTTTTATTTTGATTCAACCCAAGTGAGATGTTTAGGGTTAATAAAAGACCCGTGTGTTTCTTTAGTTCAGTACCCTACTAAAACAATCTTGATGGCTAAAGTAGTAGCAGATATTCTTTCTAAATATGGAATGTTGTTATCCAGGTCCTGGGGTGCTAAAATTTAAGGATCATTACAGTTGGACATGTCTTATGCTACTATCTCTATTTTCGGCCAACCTAAGAAGCTATACCGAGAGACATTAATGAAATATGTAGTAAGTAGCCAGGAGAAACCACAAAATTTCCCTATCTACTCAGTACACTCAGATATGGATTCATTTATTCTATATAATTCCAAAATCAATCCTGCCAACAATGAACAAGTTTTAATAGCAGAATCAAAAGAAATTGAAACAGGAAAACAAGTGTTCAGATCCAGGAAATCTCAGATATAAATGACAAATCAGATGACAAAGATAAACTTGATGAAAATGAAAAAAATGAAACCCCCAGCTAAACAAATTCCCATTACCCCTGACACTGATTATGTCCATGAAATTCTTTGGAACTTAGAGTTTGATGGTTCAGTCAATAAATTAGGGGCAGGGTCAAGAATTTGGGTGCATAACATAAAAAATGACCATGTCGAAGGCCATGCCTACAGGCTGAATTTTAAATGCACCAACAATATGGCAGAGTATGAAGCTCTTTTGCTATGACTTAAAATTGTAAAAAGGTTAGGAGAAATTAGAGTTTTTGTTATAGGTGATTCAAAATTAATTATTAATCAGATTAAAGGAAAGTATCTGACTAGAGATACTAGATTAGGATACTATAGGGGAACAATTATAGAGATTCTTAATACTTTTTTGGAAACTCAGCTTGCTATAGTATCTAGGAAGCACAACTTACATGCTCATAGTCTGGCCATGTTTGCCAGTACTTGTAAATTACCTTTTGAGCCTAACCACCAGTGGACTGCTGAAATTAGGCATAGGCCAGCTATCCCTGACAATGTAAAGAACTAGCAAGTTTTCGAAAATGATGAGCAAATTAATAACTTTCTAACTTTAGATAGTGAATTTTCTCACAGTCATATAGATATTGATGCTACTAAACAAATATATGAAGTAGATGCAAACATTGTAGAAGAAAGTTCAATTCAAATGCTTCATCCTACAACTTTCACCAAACAAGAAGTTCAAGACTTAAGAAAGATGGACCTTGATGAGATAAATGAAGAAGAAACAGAGGTCATTGATTTAAAAGAAAATCATCTGCCCAAGGGACTAACCCCTCTAGAGGACCTCTTTGATTCCAATGACATTCCTAAGAAACCAAAGATGGAAACACTAAAAAGCAGACATTGAAGAGTATAACTTAGGAACAAAAGAAAACCCAAAAATGGTAAAACTATCAAAGTCTTTGCCTCCTGACCAAAAGTTAAAATATGTTGACCTCATGAGAGAATTCTAGGACATTTTTGCCTAGATTTATGAGGATTTGAAATCATATGATACCTCAATAATTCAACATACCATTCCTTTGAAGGAAGACCAGAAACCATTCAAACAAAAACTCAGAAGAATCAACCCTGTATTACTACCACTGATTGAGAAAGAGATTAAACATATGTATGAGGTAGGGATAATTGCACCTATAAGATTTTCAGAGTGGGTATCTAATTTAGTACCTACTAGGAAGAAAACTAGTGAAAGCAGACTATGTGTAGATCTGAGAAATGTAAACAAAGTTTCTTTAAAGGATAATCACCCTTTACCTAAGATGGATCACATTTTGTAAAGGGTAGTGGGAGCTTCTAGGATTTCACTTTTGGATGGATTTTCAGGGTATAACTAGATTCTAGTTCACCCTGATGATCAAGAAAAAACTTCATTTACCACACCATGGGACACATTTATGTATATTAAAATGCCTTTTGGACTTAAAAACGCAGTATATACTTTCAGAGAGCAATGGACATGCATTTGCTAAAGAGATTCATGATTTTCTTGTTATATATCTGGATGACTTAACTGTTTTTTTTAAATAAGATAAGCAACATTTAGATCATCTCAGACAGGTGTTTCTCAAATGCAGGAAATATGGTATCTCTTTAAATCCTAAGAAGCCTTTGTTTGGTTTGGAAGAAGGTAAGCTCTTAAATCACATCATCTCAAAGGATGGCATTCGGATTGATCCTACCAGAATAGAAGCAATTTTGCAGATACCTCATCCTAGAAGCATCAAAGAACTTCAAGCTTTCTTAGGAAAGATAAACTTTTTGAGAAGATTCATATCTAATTTAGCAGAACTAATTAGATTACTCAATAACATGTTAAAGAAGGATTCAAGTATAAAATAAACAGGAGAATCCAAACAAACATTTGAAGAAATTAAAATGGCTTTGACCAGAACACTGGTCCTTACAAGTCCCCAATTTTATAGAGATTTCATAATTTTTTCTTTTGCCCCAGAACACACTATAGCAGCTGTTTTACTACAAAAGGATGACCAAGGATGTGAGAAACCCATAGCCTTTTTTAGTAAAGCACTTAGAGATGTGACAGGAATTTGCACTTATTAAAGCAATTAAGGACTTTAGAGTATATATATTATATTCTCATGTGATAACCTATGTACCAAATGTTGTTGTCAAGGACATCCTGACTTAGGATGGAATTGAAGGCAAAAGGGGTAAATGGATTGCTACCATTTTAGAGTATGATATTGAAATAAAACCTACCAAATTGATAAAAGGATAGGGATTGGCCAAACTCATGGCAGAAACAAACTGTCAAGCCCTGGACATAGATGAATTGGACAACGAATAGGAGATGGCGACTCCACAAATCAACCAGGCCTTTTTAGATTCACCTTGGTATGCTGATATAATCTATGTGTTACAAAACCTGTAGGCTCCTCCATGGTTGTCTAGAACAAAAAGTAGATTTTTAAATATGAAAGCTTTAAAGTTTTGCATTCTAGATAGTACCGTTTTTTGGAGAAATCATGAAGGAATCTTATTGAGTTGTTTATTAAAGAATGAAGCTGACAAGACACTTCAAGATTTTCATGCAGGAGACTGTGGTGGACACCTCTACTGGAAATCGACTGCAGATAAAATCTTAAGGGTTGGTTTTTACTAGCCAACCTTGTTTGCTGATGTAAAAAAAATTGTTATCTCTTGCCATAAATGCCAAATTTTTGAGGGCAAGAGAAAACTATTACCTTTACCCCTAAAACCAATCTCTACTGAAAAACCATTTCAATAATGGGGTCTTGACTTCATTGGAGAATTCCACCCTCCCTCCTCTGGCCAACATAAATTGATCCTTATAGCCACTGATTACTTTACCAAATGGATAGAGGCTATCCCCTCCAGACATGCCACAGATACAATGATCATAGGATTCTTAGAAACCAACATATTATCCAGATTTGGCTGCCCCACAAAAATCATAACAGACAATGCTACAACTTTTAAATAACGAAAAATGATCAGTTTTTGTAATAAATACCATATTACCTTTGGCCATTCCACAACCTATTATCCACAAGGGAATGGACTAGGTGAATCCTCCAACAAAAGCCTCATCAATATTATCAAGAAACTGTTGTAAGAAAACAAAAAGAATTGGCATAAGAAACTGATAAATGCACTATGGGCAGATATATTGACAACTAAAAAATCCATTGGCACTAGTCCTTATGAATTAGTCTATGGCATGGAGGCAGTATCCCCTTCAACATTGGGAGTTCTTGTTATGAAAATACTTCAAGAAGCCCAAGTCGAACCCAATGATATCCAAAGGAGGATTAATCAGACCATAAATCTACAGCAGACCAGAGAGGAAGTGTATCAGAGATCCCAAATATGGTAGGAAAAGCTCAAAAAGATATTTGATAAGAACCAAAGAAGAAGATTTCCACCTTGGAGACAAAGTGCTGAGATGGGATTCCAGAACAAAAGACAAGGGGAAACATGGGAAGTTTGACTTCCTATGGAAAGGTCCATACATTATCTAAGCTCTACAAGAAAACAATACATATTATTTGAAGAACTTGGATGGTACAACATTAGAAGAAGGTCCAGTTAATGGTCGAATGATTGTAGGTTTTAACCCTGTAAAGAAATTACCTGCATATGAATTCTAAATCACAGAAAAATAAACAATGCGAGAGCATAACACATAAAAACACATATGCACAGAGATTTTCCCTTGGATCCCAAAACCGGGACTACCAGCTTGATTTTTCATTATATTCCTTTCAATGTTACAATACATATTTATATATGCCGAAGCATCCAATACCATGTACCGAAAACCATCGCATCCAAAACCATGGACCGAAAACCATCGCTTCCAAAAAACATGTGCGAAAAACATGCACAAAACCATAGGTGGGTCCGCCCAACCTAACATAGGGTCCAAAACCAAAATTTTCCGGGGCGCTGCCCCGAATCCCATAAAGTGGGGTTACGGGTACCCCTCAAACCCCATGTTAACTATGTGGAAAGAATATAACACAACCCAACAATGATAAAACATTATTTTGATCCTACCTATTAAGTTTTTTATGATGATTAACCTGTACATACTATATCCTTGGTAATGTCACAATTTTGATTGGACAGTGACTTTTGGAGTTGAAGCCTGAAGGGAAGGCCCTAAGCGTCAGAAGTATCATTGTCATACATATAATAAAGTAGAAGGGAAAAGAAGATTGCAGAATACAATCAAAGTCATTCAGAGGACATCTAATCTACTGTTCTTGACTTTCCATAAGGAAAAGCCATCCCCAAGTGGAGCCAGTGTTAGGCCCCTATACTAATAGGTGTCATATGTTATGATTGACTTGATGAGCTATGTAATATGTTCATACCTTTTCTTGTTGAAAAAGTTTTCCATATTTTCAAAAAATAAAAAAAATTTAAAAAATGTAAAAAGGGTATACCCTAAAAGAAAAATCAAAGGGTAAAAATAATAAAGATGGTAAAAAACATGAGAAAAAATGAACCCCAAACAAAAATAGACCACGAAAGTGTGCAAGTCTAAATGCCACTACTTTTTCATTTTCTGTAATAAACAGTTGTGTGCAGCTTGTCACTTATGCCACAATTCATGAATAGCCAAACTGTTTAAACTTGGCTATTCATTTTTCAATTTCATGCTTTAGAAATAGAGAATAAATATCTGAACAAACAGTGTAATATTGCCATATAAGTAGATAGGTAGAGTAAATAAAAATGAGCTCAAAAGTGCAATCTAAGCCCTTGGATGTAATAAGTGTAGACTTAGGTAGGCTTGCCATGTAAAAGAAAAGGAAGATTTGATAAGGGTTTTACACAAAAATATCGTCACCATGACTATTTGCAGTCAGTATGGGTCTATCATCACTTATACTAGCCTCCTAAGAAAGTCTTAGACCTTAGCTCTTCATGTCAAGCTTTGCAAATGAGAGAAAGACATTGAAAATCAATAAAAATCTAGTTCCACACTTTCTCTCACTTTTGCCTACGAGCCCGCACTCTTTGTTCATATTACCTGCGTATCTGCATGCTCTGTTTGTAAAGGGGTGGGTGCGTACCCCTGTAAAAGTCAAAAAGTTTTCTAGAAGGAATTTTGACGTGGATTGTTTGCTCAAAGGTGGTTCATGCATCCCAAAAGAGAAGGAGCTAATCCCTTGATAGGAGGAGCTATCCCTTTGAAGGAGGGCTTTATCCCTTAGAAGTTGAACATTTTTTAGGGTAAATGCTGATGGAATTGGGACTTCCTAGTTAAACTTGAGAGGAGAGATCACATACCTTTTGGTTTCATTGGGAAGTGAGTGAAAATTTTCAAAGTAGAGGAGACTTCTTGTCGGACCCTGGGAGGAGCTTGTATAGCATCAAGGCACAGGTTGTAAAGTTCTTCTTTCATTTGAATTAATACAATCAGATTCATTTTTCTCAACAAATTTTTTTTATGTGGTTTGTTTCATAATCTCCTTGATCATTATGATGAATATTCTTTATGATATTGGCTTTTCAAATGCTATTTAATTTGTTTTCTTGTTTGTGTTTGCAGACTTACACTTCAAGGAAGCTCATTTGGAGCGAGGGAGCGAGGCTTCCACAAACTTGCATTGGACCCAAGGTAGGCCTAAAACACTTGTTTGCCTTTGTTTTTAATTGCATATTTAGAGAAAGATAGTTTTTGATTGGCTTGCTTGTCACTAGATATCTTTAGATACTAGGAAGGTCAATCTTGTCTGCAACCTCGACTCATTCCGTGTGACAAAATGGTGACTCCACTGGGGATGTGGCTAAGGTCGGAGTTGTTACTGAGGAGCAAGTAATTGCTCAAGCACAGTACCTTGACTTAGTTTATACTCAGTCATGTACGTTACACGAGAAAATCCCCGATCTACCCAAAAAAAGTCAAATCACTGCTGCTCCTTTAGGGTCTCATGCCGATGATGGCATGATTGGTACGGTTAATACCAAAAGTAAGAAGAAGTCTTCCAAGAATTCTTCTCCTATCATAACCTTGCCAGATTCCCCGACAGGAGATTCTTCCGCGGAACTTTCCATCGATATTCATGTTATAGAGTCATCTACAGCTAAATCAAAAACTGGTGGTAAGAAGAAAGGGAAGAAGAAGAATAAAACAGATAAGAATTTGAAAGAGAAACTAGAAAAAACGAGATCAACTGATGAAAAATACAAACCCCGTTATCCGTGTCTCTTGTGATGAAGAAAATTTTACAAGAGACTTCCCTCATTGTGCAGAGGTTGTGAAAATTGTCAAGGGTTCCCAAACTCCTGCTGTTTTGAAGGATCCTTTTCCAAATCAAGATAGTAAGATGATAGGTTCGTCCTCTAGTGCCAATGAAAAACCCATATTGATGATGTCCCATGTTAGGATTGCGACTCGATCGCAAGATTATGGTAGTAAAAGTCCTGTTGATGGTAAAGAAGCAAAATCTTCTCATTCTAATCCATCAACCTCATCTCCCGATTCCGATCCACTATAGATTGAGAAACCTAATCCAGACTTAGTAATCAAACCGCCCACCAAGGGTATACTTTGAAAGTCTGCTTTCAATCCACATGCGAGAGCGGCTCAGAACTATAACATTGTTGAGGATTTAGTTGTTTCACCCTCAGCAACGTCGGCTTTGGAAGTGCCGCAATCATGTCCAACACAATGTAAATTACTTTTGTCGGCTATAGGAGCTGTTGACATTCAGGACCCGAACCTTATAATCTTCGATATAGAAAATAGTGCATCGCGCTTACCTCATCAAATGGCTGTCCAGATTCTAGTGATAGTAAAAAACAGACCTGTTCATAGGACTGTGATTGATGAGGGAGCTTCCACGTGTATTATGTCGATACAATGTTGGAGATCGCTTGGTTCTCCTTCACTAAATCAATCCCCGACAATTCTAAAGGCCTTTGATGTCCATGAGTTTCATCCTTTTGGCATTCTACAGGATTTACCTATAGGGGTTGAAGGTAAAACCGTTAATCTAGATGTGGAGGTGGTTGATGCCCCTCTAGATTACAACCTTCTCTTGGGTCGTAGTTGGTCTTATGACAACTGTTGTTTCATCGGTCTTTCGGCTTATAAAGTTCCTTCATAATGGAAAGATCGTAAGCTTAGACCAGCTGTCTTACTTTTCATCCGACCTAGCCTCCTGAGAGCATTCAACATGTTGGTAAAGCGACGATCCCATATAAGGATGTTGGAGTAGGATTAGTTAAAGATTCCGGTTTACTGGGCACTTTTCCTTTTCCTCCTCTCAACGCATCGTCTTCTACTGCAACCATTCATATGATTTCATCAGGTACCATTGTTAATGATGATCCTTGGATCATACCTTCTGAATCTGAGATAGATTCATTTGGTACTCTTATGCCTTTGAGTCTGTATGAACTTGCGTATCAGACCGTGCAGTCGTTCTCCGACACAACATCAACCCAAATCAATTTAAAGAATGTGGTCCATGAGGAATCACTTTCAACATGAAACTCGGATTTAATAATGTTTTCTGAAGTTTTTCAAACTGATGAGAAAATTCGTGAAATCCTATGGGTCGATGAGTTACCATGGGAAGATCTTCATCAAAAATCTTCGTTTTTACCCGAGGGAGATCGTTTTGAAAATGATTTTTCATCAATTTTTATGACTGAATATTTTAAGGACGCCCAGAATCCAATGAAACATCCCGATTCCGAGTTAAACTTGGGAAATATTTATTGAACTATTCCCCTTGACATTTCAGTTAAGCTTGGAATTGTTGAAAACGTTCATATAGGTGCCTCTTGTACATAAGATGAAATTCAAACATATAAGGCCCTATTTCAATAATTCCACGACGTGTTTTCCTGGTCATATGAGGAAATGCCAGGAATTGACCCCGCAATTATAGTTCATGAAATCAAAACTTACCCGGATGCTAAACCCGTCTGGCAACGTTTGCGTCAGATTCACCCAAGAAAAGCTGTTGCGATTAAAGCAGAAGTTGAAAAATTACTCAAAGCAAGTTTCATTTATCCAATCCCGTTAATGGATTGGGTATCGAATATTGGTCCTGTTAACAAAAGACAAGGGACAATAAGAATATGTATCGACTATAGGGACATTAATCGAGCCTGTCCAAAGGACAATTACCCCACTCCCTATATCAATCAAATCATTGATGATTGTGCCGGTAGCGAAATTTTCTCCTTCATGCATGGTTTTTCCGGATACAATCAAATCAATATTCTCCCTGCTGATCAACCAAAAATGACATTCATTTGTCCATGGGGGACATTTGTTTATTGCAAATTACCTTTTGGGCTTAAGAACACCGGGGCAACTTTTCAACGGGCCATGTCTTATGATTTTCATGATATCAAGCACATTGTGCAACCTTATATCAATGACTTGCCTGCTCATTCATTACATCGAGCTAATCATCTCGTCCATTTAAGAGCAATCTTTATGAGGTGTAGGCATTATCAGATTAGGTTGAACCCTCACAAGTGTGATTTTTGTATTGAAACGGGTCGGTTACTGGCGTTTGTTGTTTCAAAAGCTGGCATTCACGTCGATCCCTCGAAGGTTGAAGCCATTATCAAATTTCCTCCTCCTTCGAGTCTTCACCAACTCCAAAGTTTGCAAGGGAAAGCAAACTTTTTTTGTCGATTCATCCCTAACTACGCTGAGATCACAAAGGGTTTTACCCGGTTGTTGAAGCTGAATACTTCATTCTTTTGGGATGAGATAGCTGAGAAATCTTTTGATGCACTAAAACACGCGTTGACCCATGCATCGTTGTTGCATCCTTCCAACTACAACCAGGATTACTTCTTGTATCTCGCCGCCTCCCATTCCACCATCAGAATGGTGTTAGTTCAGGAAGATGGATTCGGTACTGAACATGTGATAACCTTAGTCGAACGTTAAATCCAACTGAGCTAAAATACTCACATGTGGAGAAATTGGCATTGGCAGCTGTTCAAGCTGTCCAACATTTTCATCATTACATTTTACTACGTAAGACTATAGTTATTTCTAATTGCAGCCCTATGATCGATATTTTGACCAAGCAATTGCTGGGGGGCAAGTAATCCAAATGGATTTTCATCCTGTAGGAGCTCGACTTGGAGTTTGAAAAGTCTAAGTCAAAGAAATCTTTAGTTTTTGCGGAATTAATGTGTGACTTCCCGTGTGCTGACAAGGAAACTGTGGCGGAGGAGCCCATTGCAGAAGAATCCTTGTTTCTAATCAGCACTTTAGATCCATGGTACAGGGATATCATCGTTTATCTCCAAACCCAATCCTTTAGGCCAGATATTTCACGATTTGAATGTCGAAAAATATGATTCCAGTCCCAACAATTCAAAATTATTGGAGATACTCTTTATCGTCGTGGGGTGGACTCTATTTTTCGACGTTGTTTGACTCGTAAGGAAGCTGAAAGGGTCCTAAATGAATATCACTCTAGAGTGTGTGGTGGTCATATGTCTGGGTATGCAACAACCCAAAAGATACTGCACATTGGCTACTTCTGGCCGTCTGTGTTTAAAGATTGTATTATTGCGGTCCGAAAATGCCACAACTGCCAATTTTTTTATCGAAAGATGTGCACTCCACCTGATCCTTTTCACCCTATCATTGCCGTTGGTCCTTTTGCCAAATGGGGTATCGATTTTATTACATGTAACCCTCACTCAGCCGGGGGGCATGCGTATATTATCCTTGTGGTAGATTATTTTACCAAGTGGGCCGGGGCAATGCCTACATTTGAGGCAGACGGCAAAACAGCTGCGATTTTCGTATTCAATCATATAATTTCTAGGTTTGGTGTTCCACAAATGATTATCGCTGATCATGGGCATCATTTTTGAAACCTTATGATGACTGAACTTACAGGCTAACTTGGCTTGCGTCACGACAGTTCAACTCCTTAATATCCACAAGCTAATGGCCTGGTTGAAGCCATCAACAAAGTTCTAGTCATCATGATCCGACAAATCATTGGCATTCGTCGGTCGAATTGGCACAACATGCTATTTGCAACGCTTTGGGCGTATTGAACCTCAGTAAAAACATCGACATGTTTCACTCCTTTCCAACTAGTTTATGGTTTGGAAGCTGTGTTACCTATTGAGTGCGAAATCTCGTCATTGCGAATGGTGATCGAGTTACTTCCAGCCACTTCCAAAGAGGAAAGACATTTGTTATACTTGGCTCAGCTAGATGAGAATCGACGCGACGCTGCATTAGCGATCGAATCTCATGCAAAACGTATTAAAGCCCAGTATGATCAAAATGTGACCCCTCGAAATTTTTCTGAAGGAGATCTAGTCTTATTGTACGATCAGGCAAATGATAAATTAGGCACTGGAAAATTTGTGCTTATATGGCATGGTCCCTATATTGTCAAGCGAAATCTAGCGAAAGGGGCCTATGAATTGGTAGACTTTGACGGGGTCTCTTTAGGTAAACCCAGAAATGGTCTTTACCTGAAGAGGTATTATGCTTAAAATGAGTGTGGAGATTTTTTAGTTAGGTTAGTTTTCCTTCTAGCTAGTGTGTTTTAGATTAAAACATGTGCTTAGCTTAGAGAGAGTTTTTTTTCGTTATTCCCGCTTATCTTGGTTTTACTCTTGATGTCGCAGATGTCGACGCCTCTCCAAACATACATTGGTTTCACTGATGGTGCTTGTCGTAGTACACAGAATATTTCTTCCGCAGCTTGGGTTATCTATTCGCCCTCTGACGAGTTGGTATCTATGCATGGGGTAAGCCTCGGTCAAAAAACAAACAACATTGCAGAATATAGTGCAGTGATTGAGTTATTATCTGAATCTATTTCATTTGGGATTTAGAGTTTGATAGTGAGGTTAGATTCTGAACTTGTTGTATTACAGCTTAATAGAGTATACGCCATTAGAAATCCAGTATTATTGAGATTATTTTTGAGAGTGCGTCTCTTGGAACGTGAGTTTGACTATATTGAATATCAACATATTCCAAGATCCTTAAATACATTAGCAGATGAAATTGCTTCTCAAATGTTAAATAGACATGTGCAATAATCATACAAGTAAATTTAAAGACATTCCATAACATGTTTAACAAGATAATACGGTAATAATGATATCATATAATATAGGAGTGTGTCAAAAATATACATCGTCCTCGATCATAGGTTGAAAAACACCTTATGATCGGCAAAAATGATAAGTACAAAAAGCAAAAATGTCATATCATGTGACTACAATAGGTGATCATCCCATCACTAGTGATGATCTCGATACGAAACCACTACACGGGCCACCTTACAAAGGAACCTCCTAAAAGGCCCTGGGACCCCAATCACGTAGCACTGAAGTCGACAAGGGATGTCATCTATGCTGGTCTCTAGAATGTCCCCTGGCAAGCGCTCTAGATGGCTCTCCAACTCGGCCAAAGTCTCTGCTGATTCGTCCTGTGGGGCTGGAGCTGGTGCAACTGGTTGTTTCCTCTTGTAAGGCCGGAGAGTGGCTGGTCGCCATGGGCCCACATCTGCAT
>APFE030436569.1:0-16032 GCA_000404065.3 Pinus taeda | reverse complement strand
CAAAAATGATAAGTACAAAAAGCAAAAATGTCATATGTGACTACAATAGGCGATCATCCCATCATTGGTGATGATCTCGATACTAAACCACTGCATGGGCCACCTTACAAAGGAACCTCCTAAAAGGTCCTGGGACTCCAATCACATAGCGCTGAAGTCGACGAGGGATGTCATCTATGCTGGTCTCTGGAATGTCCCTTTTCAGGTGCTCTAGATGGCTCTCCAACTCGGCCAAAGTCTCTATTGATTCGTCCTGTGGGGCTAGAGCCGGTGCAACTGGTTGTTTCCTCTCGTAAGGCTGGAGAGCGGCTGGTTGCCGTGGGCCCACATCTGCATTTGAAACTTTTACTATCAATTTTGGGACGAGATAAAAAAAAAAAAACAAAAATTAAATTAGGAAAATGTTGAAAATAATTTTACCTGAGTCATCCCATTGCTCTCCTGGTGGAAGAGCCATGTCTGGGTCCCCACGAAAATCAACCCCAGCATAAGGAAAGTCCTGGATAGAAAAGCCCTGGTTCTGAAACCATTGGAAATACTGAGGTTTGAACCGAACGACCTCGGTCCCCTCATCAGGATGACGGGCCATAACTGCAACCCATCGCATCAGTTTGGGCTCTCGAGGAAGCCCAACTCCAACAGTGAGGTGTTGTGGGATCAACATCGGAACCCTCTCCAGACCAAAAATCACAACTATAGCACCATACCCAAAATTCTTTAGTTGTCCGTTTTTGGCCCTGGTTAGTTGGCCCTTCACATTGGCCAACACAACATCGCACCAGTTGAAAATGGTGCCTCGAAAGCAATCGACTGCCATTCGCATCTGGGATCCGGTGGCTATGTGTAGCGCTGCACTACCACATAGTCTGGTAACTGTAAATCCAATAACCTTGAGTTCAGGATGGGATATGGTTTTGATATCTATCCCTTTGTCACGGTTCTAGACGTTGCAATACTCTAGTCGAAGGCTCTCGACAGACTGGCCACCTGCCCTGGCCCCGAATAGAGTCAAACATTCACCCATCCTAGGAAAACCAGTCAAAAATTATATATCTGCTGGCGCGATTTCAAGATGGTGCTCACCAATAAAGAAGCACTGGTCCTGTATACTCCATCTATCAACCAGCCACTACAAAAAGTCCACCTGGGCCCTCATGCCAGGTATGGCCCAGAATTTGTATAAGCCACATGCCTTCAATGCATCAATCAATGGTTGATGATTCATTGCGGTGAGATCCACATCCTCATGCTCCCGTTCTCGCCAATCAATCATGATGTTTATCCTACATTCAAGTAAAAAGGCGAATTAGAATGCATAAAATTGATTTCTTTGGGTAATTTTTGAGTTAGTTAGGTTTTTACAAACCTTTGCGCGGGGTACGCACCCCCTTGTTAGGGACAGTGCGTGAGGTCCGCACCTTGCCTTCACGGAAGGTGCGTACCCCCAACTTTTTTCCCATTGCAAAAAAGTTTGGGTACGCGGGTCCCCTGTGGTAAACCTGCGGACCCCCACGCGCGGGTTTTGAAACCTAAAAACCTCCTAAAAATAAAAATCAACCCCTAAAAAACAATTTCAAACAGATATAAATGAAGAGTAGGATGATGTGGATTACCTGGAGGAGACGACGTTCGATTTCGACAGACAGATTTTCCGCAATCTTCACGGGAAGTTTCTGGTCAAAAGCCCTTTTTTCTCACCTAAATCTCAAACGGTAAAAATGAATGGTAAAAAGTCAT
This sequence comes from Pinus taeda, assembly GCA_000404065.3. Classification (NCBI taxonomy): domain Eukaryota; kingdom Viridiplantae; phylum Streptophyta; class Pinopsida; order Pinales; family Pinaceae; genus Pinus; species Pinus taeda. The sequence continues at coordinate 14,295 of APFE030436569.1, read as the reverse complement.
TTTTATAAGTTTTTTGAGTAAATAAATTCTAAATTTGTTTATGTTTCACTTTGAAAAGGTGTTTTTTGCGACATTTTTAGCCATTTTTAAACAGGTATGAATAAATGTTTGAGTTTTTGTTCAAGATAATGGATTTTTCAGGCGTAATCGGTCATTTTCAACGAAAAAACATTAGAGTCACCTTTAAGCTCTTTTCTGACTCCTAAAACATGAAAATATTGCCGAGTTTTCTTTTTAAGCTCGTTAAAATGGAACTAAAAAGACGGTCCTCTTACAGCCCTTTTCTGACCGTAAAAACACGAAAAGATTGCCAGGTTTTTGTCGTTTCAAATTCGATATTGGTCATAAAACGACATGTCATTGATCGCTTTTTTACTTTTTCAGATTAGAGGCACTAATTACGAAAAGTACTCCTTCGTCGTAAAAGATCAAGTAGTTCTCTCAAGTATTATTTTATATTTTTTCGGGCTTGGGAGACACAAATTTACGAAAAAGGTCAAACCTGGAGTCTTCTTAAGTTTTTCAGACTCTCTAAAATTGAAAAACGCCGAGTTTCTCCTATACTGGACTCATTAAATTTCGATAGTAAAGGACCTGCTTAATTACAAACAGGAACGGACCACTCCTTCTTAGGGTTCTAATTTAAACTAAGTTGGACTCATCCAAAGGATGAGCTTATAATCAAGAACATGTTATCCTCCTCAAGCTTGTTAAAAATAAAGAGGTACTTGCCAAAAATGGTGGGGGAAAAGAGAGAAAAATGAGCCTGTTTGTCATACTTTGTAACCACTCTTGAACACGACACTTTCATTCACCTGGGTTGGGAAGTCCTTTGCCTAACAGTTGATCGAACCACATTGAAAGTCTTCGGCCAGTTTCTGGGTATTAACTTTGGGTCAATCGTCACCAAACCATCTGTTGTGTCGTTATGTGTCCAAGAGGTCAATGCAAATAAGCCATTCATCTGCAAAATATCTGTCATCCATCTTGACCATCCCTGAGAGTCCTTGCAACTAAATTTCTTCAAACTTGATCTATGATTTTGTGTTGTGGGCTTGCCTATGATGGATCACTTTCTATCGACTTCAGCTCTTTATATAGAAAGATGATCTAGAAATCGCCAGTACCTTGGGATCTGCATGCCTCAATGGCAGGTTCCTTGCCTTCGACGATAGGTTGCATCATTGACCTTCGATTGAAGGATTCTGTGACATGTTCGACATCGACACATCTAATCACATCTCATGGACTGTACTGAGTACTTTGAGAGCCATTTTCATTATTGGTGGTTTCTATCACACTTGTTAACAATTTACATCATCGACTGGTAATCAAGTGGTTTCTACCATGTTCGACTTCGACACATTCATTCGCATGGATAGAATTCTACTATTTTGAGAAGTAGAAATGAAGACCCTGGATCTAGTTTCCACCATCCAGGCTGCGAGGAATTTTGTATTCATTATATTGTAGACTATTCATAAACAGATGGCTGCGTCCATACCATGTCTACATGTGTCTATACTTGTGATGTATTACAAGATTGTTCCTATATCAAAGCAGTAGTTAGTTTTCTAGTTAGTTTCGATTTGAGTATGGGAATGCCTACCTCAGCGATGATATGATCTCATATATATATTTTGCATTTGAATGTTTTTACAGATTTGAACCGGGCTCTCTGCAAGATGATCCTCGAAATGATAAAGTACTTCACTCTTCCTAAATGATAAATGAAATCCTCATCTACTATAGACTTCGCACTTTAGGGGGCAATCTGTTACACAAAAATATCATCACCATGACTATTTGCAGTCAGTATGGGTCTATCATCACTTATACTAGCCTCCTAAGAAAGTCTTAGACCTTAGCTCTTCATGTCAAGCTTTGCAAATGAGAGAAAGACATTGAAAATCAATAAAAGTGTAGTTTTGCACTTTCTCTCACTTTTGCATGTGGGCTCGCACTCTTTGTTCATATTACTTGTGTATCTGCATGCTCTGTTTGTAAAGGGGTGGGTGCGTACCCCTGTAAAAGTCCAAAAGTTTTCTAGAAGGAATTTTGACGTGGATTGTTTGCTCCAAGGTGGTTCATGCATCCCAAAAGAGAAGGATCTAATCCCTTGATAGGAGGAGCTATCCTTTTGAAGGAGGGCTTTATCCCTTTGAAGGAGGACCTAGTAACTACCCTCCTTTGCACTATAAATTAAGGCATTGGGTCAGTTGCTGGAGAGGTTAGAAGTTGAACATTTTTTAGGGTAAATGCTGATGGAATTGGGACTTCCTAGTTAAACTTGAGATGAGAGATCACATACCATTTGGTTTCATTGGGAAGTGAGTGAAACTTGTCAAAGTAGAGGAGACTTCTTGTCGGACCCTGAGAGGAGCTTGTACAACATCAAGGCACATGTTGTAAAGTTCTTCTTTCAATTGAATTAATACAATCAGATTCATTTTTCTCAACAAATTGTTTTATGTGGTTTGTTTCATAATCTGCATGATCATTATGATGAATATGCTTTATGATATTGGCTTTTCAGGTGCTATTTAATTTATTTGCTTGTTTGTGTTTGCAGACTTACACTTCAAGGAAGCTCATTTGGAGCAAAGGGGCGAGGCTTCCACAAACTTGCATTGGACCCAAGGTAGGCCTAAAACACTTGTTTTCCTTTGTTTTTAATTGCATATTTAGAGAAAGATAGTTTTTGATTGGCTTGCTTGTCACTAGATACCTTTAGATACTAGGAAGGTCGATCTTGTCCGCAACCTCGACTCATTCTGTGTGACAAAGGGTTTTCCAGTCTAAGTGCACCCAAATAAATAAGGACAAGATGCTAGGTTAAAGTAGGTAGGGTAGGTAGATGATGTTGCAGAATGATAAATGTGATGAATAATGTCTCTAAATGTGTTAATCTATCATTTTTCATTGCAAGACCAAGGCATACACTACATTGAAAACATCACAAGCAAAGAAAAGTCACAATGATTAAGTCCCCTTCTCATTTTCCTTAATTATTCACTAATTTCTCCTAAGCACTAAGGTATTTGCTAAATTGGAGGGGCTCAGAGCATTTCTCTGACTTTTGGAGGGACCAAACCCTCGGCCCAATAAGTTCAAAAGCCTAAGTACTTAAAACCATCATTCATTCACTCTCATAAGTCTTTTCCTAAGTAAAATCCCATTTTACTTAGGAAAAATTCATAATATCACATAAAACCCCTTTTCTCACATCAAGCCTAAGTTAAATGTACACCCTGATGTTTTACTTAGCGCTTTTCATTATATTATCTCATATTAATTTTTAACTTGTATTATATAACTCCCGAATAAAATTCCACCCTTTCCCGTATGATTAAAATATATATAGAAATCCTCGAAATGCTATGTATCCCGCCTTGGTTAAATATAACCATAATCAGTGTTAAAGTCGAGTTAATGGGTTAATCATTGAATCATTAAGAATCTAAATCTCTCGCTGCAATAGAAAGGAATTAATTAACCCTCATGGTTAATTAAGAACCTCCCTGACCTATCACAATCACCCCGATATGATTAATTAATTTTTTAATTATATTGGGCCCACCGCAGTTAAGGCTCCGCTGTATCACTCGCTCGTCACCCGTTCGATCGCGCTCCCCTCATCAGATGACCATTATTGATATCACGCCCCCCTTTGTTATTGCGCGTACCTCCGCCACATGTCATGCAACCAATGGGATCGTTGACTCCCAGTCGAATACCACCCAATCCCAAAAGTGGTGCGACACCACACCACTTACCACCCTTCGCATATGACAAAGTGTCATGTCTTGCTAACTTCATCCGCTTGAATAACAAAAAAACCCCCACCAACCTTGATTTTGTGAATAAAACCAATGGAATGTCGTTTTCATTTTTCATATGGCAAACTGTATTCCCATGCAAAAACAACGAAGTCAACTGTCCAAGCTTTCCAACTGCCACCTGGTCAAGAAATTTGCAGCAACGTAGCCCGAAACCTACTATCCAACCTGTCATTCCACTGTTCACTTCCCCAATACAGGTATTTATCCAATTTCTGCCGAAACCCTGCAAGTTTTGATTTTACACTGTAAATTCCATAGAGAAAGGCCAAATTTAGTTTAAATTCAGTCTTTGTTTTACTACATAAGTTCACAGACCTGCTGTTTTGCCCTTTTTTCGCAGACAACCTAAATTCGTTTTTTGAATCCATAAGAACTAGAGATGACAACCCCTATAGCTCTGGACGTCACACCCATGAATGCTCCTCACAAAGATTTAGACTATCTTCCTCTGGCTGATAAAAATTTCCAGATAAAAGACTTATCCAGTGATAAAAACCACCTTAAGGTCTTTTGGCAAGGCAGAGACAACTACCTAAATTGCTTAGATATCCTTGGAATGTGGGAATCCAACCTTCCTAGGTATTTTCTTCCCTCAGTCCATGTTTTCCTTGATATAATTCATCAATGTTGTGCCAATTATGATCCTAACCGTAGAGCTGTTATGTCCCCAAGTCAAACTATCCTCTTCCCCATAATAGCTGCACCCATCAATGGAATGTTGCAATTTTCCCCTGGTCAAGCACTCACTCCCCTTTCTATGGGATATTTACTTGAGAAATCCACTGGACTATCACAATCAGAACTTATCCGCATCTGTCAGACCTTCATGTTAGAAACAAATCAGCCCAAAGGCCCACCCCCATATGGACAGACCTTTTTCATAGATATGGGAAGACTTATAGTGCATATGATATCTTTCGTTATGGGATTTAACACCAGTGAATATGTTGATGATGTAACCCTAGTGTTGTTGTCAATTTTTACTCTTGGACAGCCCCTTGCTGTTAAGTATGACTATGCCTCCTATATTGCCAATAAAATTCATGACCAATTTCTGAAAATGGACAATGAAGGAGTATTCAAATACATCATTTTCATATATCATCTTATGTTGTATTATCAGTCAAATAACTTCCCTTTCTATGTCAAGAAACTTGACACCAAAGGAAATCCAAGGTCTGGTATCTTTTGGAGTCCCATTTTCCATAAATCCCTTGAGATCCCTTACACCTACAATGAGTTTATTGATCTATTTTTACATCCATCGACCACCTTATTGACAGGATTTCCCCTCCTAGGATCAGTGGTGATATTAAGAAAATTCTCTGGCTCTCCAAGCAGTATAGAATAGGTGATTGGTACTTATACAAGAACCATACAGAAATCAGGATATATGGGTGTGAGCTCTGCCCTTTTAAGCTACCAAAGTATGTTACAATGAGACTGTTTGTATTGGAATACTTTAGGCAAATGATATATTCAGACTTGATCCATTTTCATAAAGCCAAAAAGAAAGCTCAACTCATAATTAAAAATCAGTTAGGCCCTTATATTTGCACGATAGAGAAGCATGGAGAGAAGAAGATTTTTTTTTAGAAGATCGTCTTAAGTTACAAAAGAGTATTGGGTGGAGGCCATATGACCCTAATAGCTTTATCTATGATAAAAGAATGAAGAACAGACTTTCACCATACATACATCATATGATCCCAGAGATTGAACAATTTTCAAATATGGATGAATGGAGGGAGGGAACCCTAGTAGAAGCTCATAGTGAACAAGTCAATATAGAAAACACTATGAGAGATCTTGAGAACACCCTTGACCTGGATTCTTTTGGGCAGGTACCATTCGAGCTATCTCAAAGGACAAGAATTTGTGCATCCATTGTTGGAACTTCTCAGCAACCTCCATAGGAAACCAACACACCAGCTATAGGGTCATCCAAGGGCAAAGAACTAGAAACCAGTATTCAAGTCACAGAATAGTCTACAATGTCTCAACAACCTGAAACTTCCAAAGAACAGGTCCAAATGCCAACTCCTCCAACTCAAACCAATGTAGAAGAAACTCCCAACTTGCAGACTCCTCTAAATGAGGAAAGGAATAAAAAGAGAGACAGGGAAACCACTACCCCTGCCAGTGGATCCTCAGAGTAGCTTGGTACAAAAAGGAAAAGGTTAAATCCCCATTCAGAGGAGGAATTTTTGGAAGAAACTACAGATAGTCAGAGAGAAGAAAGGGTAGTTAGTCATCAAACTTTTCCATTGGGAGGGACATCCACTAGCTCATAGAGACAGGAGCTAGAAAGGCAACAAAGTGCGGAGGTATCATATTTCAGGCCACCAGGAAAAGATGCCTTGGATATCAAGAAAACATTTACAGAAATAAAAGCCATGAATGATCCATTGAGGCTTCAAATTTACAATCAATATTTGAAAATGGCCCCCACAAATCAACAAAGATTAATGTCAGCCGATGACATTAAAGAGGGCAAGAAGATAATGAGCTACTTCAAGCCTAAAGTGTAACAACCTCAATCAGTAGCAGATTATCTCAAAATAAATTTGGAGGTCATGGAAAAGGATATTCATCCTATGGACCAGATTGAATTGCATAAACAAACTGGAGAAGTGATTTATTCAACCTTGACTGGTAAGTCAATGATGGCCCATAGGCTACAAAATTCTTTGGATAATACAACTGCCCAGCCACACTTAGAGAAAGCCTCCTCTCAGGCTAAAGATAATAGAATAAAGTATTTAGAATAAATTATTATTGGATTGGGAGATGATCCCAAAGATGTGAAGGGTATAGAAGCATTAATAAAAAAGAAAGATGAAGATATTGCGGCCTTGAGGAAATAGCTAACGCTGCCTCCTTCAAGGCATCCATATATTGCTGAGATCATAAAGCAAAAATCTGAAGAAGATATGATGGATTTACTCTTGCAACTCAATGAAAGACTGAATGAGACTGAGAAAGAACTAGAAAAACCATTGAAGGGCAAGCAGGGAGAGTCGATCTCTCAGCCTCCCGATGTGATACTAGTAGTCTCAACAACAGTCCCTTCTACACTTGGGACAACATTAGCACCAAACATCCCAACAGACACAATAGAAGTGGTCACAGGTACAGAAGGAACACCAGGACCAACACAGGGTAGCAATGCCAATTTGAGCACAGAGGAACTAATAAAGTCAATGGAGGACATGAAACTACAAGTTTCAGAGCTAAAACAGGTAAAAGAATAGTTTGCTAAGCTGGAACAAAGTTATGATCTCTCAAAGATAAATGTTGCAGAAAAGATAAGAGAGATTAAAGGATTAGAAAATAAAGTGAAAACATTAGAAAAAGACCTCGCTTTTGACAAACATCTGGTAGAAATTAAGAAAATATTTGGGCCAACATCACTCAATCCATAAATGATGTTTGGCCATCCATCCAAGTAATGTTTGAACAGATTGATCTAGTGAAGATAGCCCAGGAAGAAATTCAAAGGACAAAATCACTATTAGGAAAAATGCCTGAGGAAGCCAACATGCTCATACATTTTTTGAATACTAGGAATAAGGAACATCTGGAAGAATTTGGCATCACAGATAGAACATAACTCATTTTGGAAATCAAAAGGGTATTAACCAAGAAAACTTTGATGCAGAATTTAGAAAGAAGATGTCATGACATGCAAGCAGAGATTAATGCTTTTATGGAGAAGTTTGCTATTTTGTAGAGTAAAGGGCTACCCAGTGTTTTAGTGATTAATGACTAATTAATGAGGCATAAATATTATGTGGATAAATTGAATCAATATGCAAGCAATTTCATCAACAACTGCATCAGTAATAAAAGCACTCCCTACAGGTCGAGTTCTTTATGATAGCTTAGAGAACTTATTCTATGTTGAGCATGAACTGAAGCATTTGTTCCGAATTCAGCCTACATTTTTCAGATATACAAAAACAGATGAAACCCTCAGAAAGATTCAGAAAACTAGAATACGACAGCTAAAATGGTGGGAAGAAATGCTTGAAATTTTGTAATTTATCCTTGGTAAAAAATGAATTTTGATTTTTACCACAATCAATAAGGGTAAAAGAGGATGAAAAGAGATCAACAGGTAAAGAGTATCAGATGCAGGTAAAGTGTATCAGTAGGAAGATCAAAATAGAGCAGCCTGCACATAATTACACCAAGGATAGCAAGAGGCCAAATCATAGGGCCTAACTCTAGCACATTCTCAAGAATAGGGACAACAAACAATTCGGTTGCCTTATCTGTCATCTACGAGGTCTTCTAGCTCTATTTTCTTGAAAGATATGATTAGTCATCCCAGTTTATATCTCACTTTGTTATGAGATATTTCATTGTAAAGTTTTTTGTATAAAAACACCCTCATTCGGAGTATTGGGTGTAGATTTTTTGACATTGCAGTAAAACTGATTATTTTGGAATAAAAAGTGTTGTTGGACAAATTTTTCATGGTTGGCTAGATGAAATATTGATGTAAAGGACTTTTCACAGGATTCATGTGTTGGACATCAAACAAATAAGTATCTTATATCTCATGTGTTAATGTTTTCTGGTTTATTATATTCATTATGTTCCATATCTGAATATTAAAACGAAAAAGAATAATTTAGAAAGTGCTTAAGTGCAATCTGTCTTCAGTCGTTTTTGTTCTCAATGTTTTCTTCTAAACTAGAATAAACAATGAATTCTTAATTGCTCATGTTTCCTAGTTTATTCATTTAATCATTTAGTAAAGAATTCTTAATTGTTCTTTATTGATGGTTAGTCATGTTCTTTTCTCTTAAGGCATGTTGAAGGATTCTTAATTGGCCTTTTATCTTTAAGTTCATCCCATCTTTTTAAAGTCTCTATTTGCTCCCTATTCAACTATCTTGTCCTGTGAAGCCATCCTTTATTGAGAAACCAAATCCAGTTGAGCCATTTTCCCTGACTCCATTAGCCCAATGGACTAAACTATTCAGTTCTACCCCTCTGCTATTGAACTTCACCAACAAATTCAAACAAAATCCCTAGCTCTAATAACTAGCCTAAAACCTTATAAAACAAAGCTAAAATTTAAAAAAAGAGCCCTCTCTAGATACATATTAGCTAGATTTTGTATCTAAAAGATTGGTTTGTGGTTACTTCGGACCCCTTTCCCCTTCTTACAACTTCTGGGAAAATCTGAGTGATAACAAGTTCTATGCGAATATATATAATATATATATAATATATATATAATATATATATAATATGGACGGGTGTTCACAGAACACCAATGCTTCAATCAACTGTTGGTTTCCAAGGTAGGTCCAACAATATTTTTGCATAATTCAATTAGAGTGTCCAAGGATTTGCATTTCTAATTTCCAAAAACTCTTCAGTAGTTTCATGATATAGATTTTATTTTTCAAACTTTAGAAAGTAATTCATCATGCCATGATTATTTATTTTAAACTTTTGAACTCCCTCTTACTTTAATCATTAGAGGCTCATTACCTATCAATAATAGACCATCAACATATAAAACCAAAATCAAAATCATACCTTGGACCACTTTTCAAATAGAGGTTTGGATTGGCACATATTCCTCGTTTCACTAGGTAACTATCGATGCATTCGTACGAGGCTCGGGGAGCTTGCTTCATATAATGTTTTTTGCAAACATAACACTTGAACAAACCAATATGCTTAGTCTTACACAAATAAATATTCCACAATAAAATGAATAAAGTCATATTATCAAGCCTTAGGTTCCAAATAAAAACTAATATCAAAATTATAAAAGTTTCTTCCAATATCCCTGTAACAAACTCTTCAGAACAAATGTGAGGTAGAACTCACATCCAAATACCAAGTCATGACTTCATCTATTTTTGTGTCAACAAATTGTTATCAAACAATATAAATTCCGTTAGGCCATCCATATAATCATAACATGAATTAGTTATGTCACTAGAAGCAAATTCTTATACCAAGTATACGTCTCAACTGTTTATACTTTAACCAATGTGCGAAAGACAATGAAGGAAATACAAAATCAATGGCAACTTTAATCACTAAAAGTCACTATGCCCACATAGCACTATCACCAAGGAAAATCAATGGTTATCAACTTAATTTGTTATCAATGTAAATTAAATCAATCCATAACCCAAAATATGTCTGTGAACCATCAAGCATCATGTCAAATTTCTAAAGCGCACTACAAGAAAAAAGGACATTGGTGAGGGGCGAAAAATGTCACCATAAGCTCATTGGTGACGGTCAAAAGAGCCTTCGTCACCAAAAACTGAATGTCACCAAAAGTATAAATGTTGTAGTGACATTCAAAGTTCGTCACCAATAACGGTTTATAATGATGGATAGTGATCGTCACCATTTCATATGAGCAATGGTGACGGACTATAGCCTCCATCACCAAAAACTGAACATCACCAAAGGTGGCGTCGCCAAAATTATAGGTGTTATAGTGACATTCAAATTACATCACCAATAATAATTTATAATGATAGATAGCAACCGTCACCATTTCATATGAGCAATGGTGACAGACCATAGCATCTGTCACAAAAAACTGAACGTCACCAAATGTATAGATGTTATGGTGATATTAAAGGTCTGTCACGAATATTGATTATAATGACGGATAGTGACCGTCACCATTTCATATGAACAACAACGATTTATTGTGATAGAGCTTTCATGGTCATTACTATTGGTGAATATACATGGTGATGTTTGGTGACCCCCACTAAAAGCCGCATTGCCATAAGTATAGGTGTTGTTGTGACATTCAAGGTCCATCACGAATAATGACTATAATGACGGACATCGCCCGTCACCATTTTATATCAACAACAACGATTTATGGTTACAGACCTTTGAGGTTCGTCGCTATTGATGCATATATATGGTGGCGTTCGTTGACCGTCACCATTTCATATTTTAGTGGCAGTTGAAAAATGTCACCAAAGCTCATTGGTGATAGTCAAAATCCCATTCCATATGGATCATGTTGGGGCACGATGAAATCGAACTACTAGCGTCCTGCTTGTAAAGCAGGTGCTCTTCCATTGAATTAGCACCCTTTAAAGAACTAGACTTTTAAACTTAGACCTTGAAACTTCATAATTGTAAATTATACAACTTTCAATAAACTAAAGTCTTGACAATATTTTACTAAACAAGAAAAGCAACATCGAAGGTGCAGGTCCCTACCTAATGGTAATGGAAGTTATGAAAAGTGGGTGGAGGGAAAAATAATTATGTATAAGAGAATCAATATGTTCAGTTGAATACTCAATTAAAAGTGAAAGTCTAAAGACATTTATAATCTATAAATGACCTATAACTAGAAAATGCACCAAATATTGCAAAGGAAATGTCATAAGTTGATAACATATGGAAGAGGAACATTGATGAAGACAAATGCGATATCTTATAGGTTGAGTGAAAGAAAAATCTCAATATTATTGTTGTTTGGTGTTTAGATATTTGAATGATATCTAAACTTCTGTGAAAATGTAACACGGATCTCCGGAAACCATAAACGACGTATGATAAAATTATATATATATATATATATATATATATATATAATATATATATATATATATATCCCCTTTACATAAACCAACATGTAATTTGGAATTTCACAAATCCACACCCAAAACATGATAGCAACCAACAAATAAAAGAAATTGACTTGGATAGAAAGCAATAGCTTCACCTTCATTCTTGAGCTACTTCTGTTTATTTGAATTTGAATCATGACATTCTTTATCTGACAAGGAATCGTAATTATCACTAGTATTAAATTCATCCAACACGGACTTTGGATTGCCCACTTACATCTGCGTTTTTGTTTCCATGCCTGAAACAAGAAAAATATGAAACATAAAACCAAGCATTCATCATTAACATTCTCGAATACTATGGTTCATAGGTAGTTGCTCATAGGATTTAGTTGCTCACATTGTCCATTCCTTAATACTTATAGTGATCAACAAAGCTTCCATTTCTCACATAAGCCATTCTTGAATAACCATGTTTGATCCTCTAGGCTGGCAAATACAATAGTGGAGAAACACTTGGCACCGAATTCAAGTTTGATTTAGCATTTGCATTTTCCGGATGAGTACATGATCCCACATACATTGTATATATTCTTGGATGTGACATGAGTGGACCTCAAATTTGGGATCTATTGTATCATTTTCCACACGTTTATTGGGTTGTTGTTTTCATGGTTGAGTAACAAGATGACGGATTTTGAGTTGATTTGCAATGGATATAGAGCCAAAAATAGAGGGTTGTCTCGAACTATTGCCACTTGCAGAACCATAAATACTACAACATGTGTTTGAGACAAAATCTAAAGAGAAAAATTTCAAAGATTTATATTTAATCCATTATTATAGAAAACTAATCTTTATAATGGTTAAAAGCATGTGTTTCCTCCTAAGAGGTCACAAGTTCAAAACCGAAGGGGGTAGAGTATGTATGCCTTCGTAGACTTAGCAGTCAAATCATTGCGCGGAGGTGGGTCCCTTGTCCCACAAACAAGGGGGTCTCATACACCAATTTGGTGTCTGGCTTGGTCGTGACCTTAAAAATGGATATTATTATTATTAATAAAAATAATATATTTTAAAAGTATAGTTGAACTAGATATTAAATTGCTAGTTTGTGAGAAAAAAAATTAACTAAATTATTTAACTACTAATTTATAAAAATATATATTAATATGTATACATATTATTAATTTATAAAAGAGATTTGATCCCTTTAGGGTGTTGGTATATTTGAAATTAAGATGGATCTAGGCTAGTATATATTATTTACCATAATTATTGTTAAAGTGTATAATGGCTATCTCATATTTGTATTTGCATTGATCAAATGATTATTATATGTAGTCATGTTTTATATTAATTATTTTAATGCATCATATATATGGTTTTGTATAGTAAATTTATTTTTATGTTATCTTAATAGTTAATCTTTCTTGATATTAGTTATTTTTTATTATTTGTCATTTTTTTCTATTGGATCCTATTAAAATTTGTTATTTAAGTCAATGTTTCCAATTAACAAGTGTGGTTGATCAATATAAATAAGTGAAATAAATTGTTAAATTGTGATTTTTTTTTAATTTCTACCTAGTTAAATATTATATATAAATATCACTTGTGGTTATAACATACCAAACCATTCATTTTTAGTTGTTAAATATACTTATATTAAAATAACTTTCAAAAAATGTTACCACCCATGGTTAGAACTTATCAAACCATTCTTTTTTAGTCCCTAGATTTGTTTATGTTAAAATAACTTTTGAAAAAATGTTATGGCCAATAGTTTTGTTATATTCCATGGTTTTGTACTTTATAGTCATTTAATTTGCTACTTTTTGCACATAGTTTTGTTAGATTCCATGGTTTTGTATTTAATATTTGTTTAATTTATTCGTTTTTTTCTCATCAATTTTCTTTCATAATTTAAAACAAATGAGAGAGACCTTGAAGTCTTGGAAAGAAATGTCATAATCTAGGTATTTTATTCTAGGCCCCTCTTAATATATTTTTGGTTGTTAGATTTTTGTGCCAAGAGACCCTTTCCACCTGGGGAATATGTTATAATATTTGGCATTTTAACTCAGTCAAAATAAAATAGGAATAAAATCAAATAAAAAAATTAAAAAACGTAAAATTCTCCAGTGCATAGTTTTTTCTTGCCCATGGTTTTTTCCCATGGTACTCCTAACCCATGGTTTTTGCAATGTAGCCTATTTAAAGGCTAATGACTAAAGCAACCTAGATCCATTTTAACTGTGGATCAAGCATTGAGAGGATCAAATCTCTTCACTTAAAGAGGTTTGTAGCTAGAGAGAGAGAGAGAGAGAGAGAGAGAGAGAGATTTGGTCTCCCTTGATGATGGAGAGAGATAGATCTACGCTAGTTATTTATAAATGAAGAGGAGTATTTTCTTGTAGTAGTACTCCTATTTGTTTTGTATTTAAAATTTATTAAATGATGGATTTCTATTTTGTATTTTGATTTTTGAGACCTGTTTATTTTTATAAATTTACAATTATTTCTATCACTATTTTTATGTAATTATGAAACTTTCCATATTTATCATAGTTGAAATTATGTTTGTATTATAGACATATTACTCAATAGCGTGTTTCTCTTAAGCTATATTATTGCAAATTATCTAACATAATCTCTTTTATCACCCATGAAAAAAGTATTTATGAGATAATACTATTAATGGGATGGATAATAGATAATTATTATTTTATATATATTAAGTTAATGCCTTAAATTGGTTGATGATATTTAATATTATAGATAGTTTAATAGTTGATAAAAGTTTTTATAGGATGGTTTTATCAAAATCCTTTTCCAATCATTTGAGAGGTTATCAACAAGAC
>APFE030436558.1:0-20340 GCA_000404065.3 Pinus taeda | reverse complement strand
TGTTGTTCCTTAAAAGGAACCGCAGCTGTTCCTTAGGAGGAACAACAAAAAGACAAAAAACTGCACACGAAACTGTTGTTCCTTAAGAGGAACAACAAAAAGAAAGAAAAATAATAGGACATGAACTTGTTGTTCCTTACTAGGAACAACAGTTGTTCCTTAGGAGGAACAGCAGAAAAACAGATGCAGGCAAAACTGCTATTCCTTTAGGGAACAACATTAAAACAAACCTAAACGAAACTATTGTTCCTTAGAAGGAACAACAAAAAGAAAATAATCGACGAAACTGCTGTTCCTTAGAAGGAACGACAATTGTTCCTTAGAAGGAACAACAATTGTTCCTTAAATGTAACAGGGCAAAGTAATCGCACATGAAACTGTTGTTCCTTAGATGGAACAACTGTTGTTCCCTTTAACGAAATAGCAACTGTTCCTTAAACGGAACAATGAAAAGCAAATGTAAACGGAATTGTCGTTCCTTAGAGGGAACAACTGTTGTTCCTTAGAGGGAACAACAACTTTTCCTTAAATGGAACAACATGAAAATCGTATATACAGGGAACCGTTGTTCTGTAAATGGAACGACAACTGTTCCTTAGAGGGAACAACAACTGTTCCTTAAATGGAACAGCACGAAAATCAAATAAATAGAAAATTGTTGTTCCTTAAATGGAATGGTTGTTGTTCCTTAGAGGGAACAACAGTTGTTCCTTAAATGGAACAACACAAAAATCTGTACATAAAATTGTTGTTCCTTTAGAGGAATGACAACTGTTCTTTAGGAGGGAATAGCAGCTGTTCTTTAAATGGAACAACAACAGCAAAAAAAGAGTTTATTTACAGTTTATACAAGCAAATTCAAATAGAAAGAAAAGTTTATATACAAAATTCAAGAACAAATGAATTATTCACTGGATCGATGCTGAGGATGGGTTGCCTTCCTCAACGAGAATTTGCATGGGGGAATCTTCCCATAACTATTGGAAAAAGGACTCCCTGGTAAGCGACTTGCGATAAAGTCGCACTCGATGACCATTCGCTTTAAAGGAATAGCTAAATCCATCAATGGTTGCAAATGTGATGGTGCCATTATCATGCACCTTTTGTATCTCATAAGGTCCTAACCATCTAGTCTAGAGTTTTCCGGGAAAATCCTAGAACCTAGAATCATATAGGAGTTCCCAATCTCCTCCCTGGAAGATCTTCTTTTTAATAAGGGCATCATGCCATTTCGCTCTTTGCTGTTAGATTAATGCAGTGTGTTGAAGAGTTGATAGCCTGATTTCATATAATTCATTGATTTGTTGTAATTTATTGATCTGAGCTTCATTTAGGTTCAAACCTACCTCCTGAGCTGTTCTTAATGTCTGAATTTCGAATTCAATTGGGAAGATAGGTTCCTTTCCAAATACTAGTTGATATGGTGAATATCCCGTGGTATTTCTCCATGTTGTACGGTATGCCCACAAAGCTTCTGGCAATCGGGAGGCCCAGTCACGTCTGTGTGATGCAACTATTTTTATGAGTATTGCCTCGATTACCTTATTAGTGCTTTCTAGTTGGCCATTTGCCTATGGGTGGTATGGAGTTGTAATTTTGTGGAGAATATGATAATTTCTCAATGTTGCAGCAATCTTGTTGCCTACGAATTGTGGTCCTCCATCTGTAATTATGTCTCTCGACAGGCCATATTGCACAAATAGTTGGAAAAGAAAATGTATCACTGAATTCTCAGTTGCCCTTGGTAACGCCTCTGCCTTGACCCATTTAGTAACATATTATGTTGCAACCAGTGTGTATTTTTTTGATTAGATGATGGATTGATAGGACCAATAAAATCTAGCGCCCACTGCTCAAAAGGCTCAATTACTAATTGTGGGTTCAGAGGCATCTCATCAGATTGTCCAGGGTGTCCCGCTCTCTGGCAGCTATCACATGCTTGAACAAACTTTTTAGCATCTTTAAAGATAGTGGGCCAATAATAACCTGTTTGTAAGACTTTGTGACCGGTTCTGTGGTCTGCAAAATGTCTGCCGCATGGCCCATCGTGGCATGCTTTTAGAATGTCAAACACTTCATCTTCCCTGACACATCGTCTAATGTGCATATCTGCTCCTGTATGGAATAAATAGCCCCCGATCCAACAGAATCACGTACTATGCTACACTATTTGTTTTCTTTCATTAGGCATCAGGTGTTTGGGTAATTTTCCTACTGCCAAATAATTTGCAACGTCCGCATACCATGGCGCTCTGACAGTAAAAACAAATAAATGTTCATCAGGAAATTGATCCTCAACTGTTGCTGCGTCAACTGGCTTTGGCAAGCGTGAGAGAAAACCAGCTACAAGATTTTCTTTTCTGGGTCGATCCTTAATTGTGATGTCAAATTCCTGCAAGAGAATCAATCATCTTGTCACTCTTCCATTTGTAACATGTTTATTCACTATATATTTAATGGAAGAGTGATCTGTATATAAAACTACAGGATATCCAGTTATATGATGTCGGAATTTATTAACAGCATATACTACAGCTAAAAATTCTTTTTTTTCAGTCACAGTATAATTTAATTTAGCAAGAGATAGATTTTTGCTGATATAATATATTGCATATGGCTTTTTATCTTCTTCCTAGTCGAGAACTGCCCCGATTGCTATGTCTGAAGCATCAGATGAAATCTGGAATGGCAAATCCCAGTTTGGGCCCATTAACACTGGGGCTGTTGATACAAGCCTTTTTAAATCCTCAAAAGTGCTGTCACATTTATCTGTCCAAATGAAATCAGTATTTCTTGTTAGTGCATATAATGGTGCAACAATCTGAGAAAAATTCTTTATAAACCTTCTATAATAACCAGAAAATCCCAAAAAACTACGTACCTCTATTTGTCTGGAAGGGGTAGGGATTAAAATAATTATCTGAATTTTAGTTAGATCTACCTGTATTCCAGCTGCTGAGATATAGTGTCCCAAGATGAGTCCCACGGTCATCATCATATGACATTTTTCATGGCTTAAATAGAGTCTGGTGGCAATGCATCTTTGCAGCACTTTTTCTAATACTTGTAATGCTGGCTCGAAGTCATCTCCATAAGGTGTGAAGTCATCCATATATACTTCGAGCCCTTCATTTATTAAATCTGAAAAAATGCTGAGTATAGCCTTCTGAAATGTGGCAAGCGCATTACAGAGCCCAAAGAGTAAGACCCTGTAAGCAAATGTTCCCCAAGGGCAAGTAAAGGTAGTCTTATCTTGATCTTCAGGGGCAATCTGAATTTGATTGTATCCACTGAAGCCGTCAAGGAAGGAAAATAATTTCTTTCTTTCCAGTGTGTCCAAGACTTGGTCAATGAATGGAAGGGGGAAATGGTCTTTCTGGGTTGCTTTATTGAGTTCTCTATAATCAACACATATCTGCCACTTCCCATTCTTTTTCGGCACCACTACTAATGGAGAGACCCATTTGTTGCCAGATATTGGATAAATAAAGTTTACATCTAAAAAATTTTGCAGTTCAGCTTTAAAAATATCCTTAAGGTGAGGATTTAACCTCTGTTGAGGTTGTTGAATGGGTCTGGCATCCTTTTCTGTATAGATATGGTGCATACACAATTGGGGGTCAATTCCCTTCATGTCCGGGTAATCCCATGCAAAGGCCTCTTTATATTTTCTCAGGAGTTGGACAAGTTTCTGTTCTTGGTTAGCAGTCAGGTTTTTGTTAATATTCAAAGTTTTTCCCAGCTCAATTTCTATGGTTTTGCTATTATAAACAGAGGTGGTTGGTATTGATTAATCGTTAATATTTTTTAGGGGATCTTCTTCTGCTTCACTATCAAATGCTACTTCGATCATGTGACATTTTAGATGGGATCCAACTTCTGATTGGTTAATGTCGGTGTTAATGATGTCATCTTTTGTTTGATCTTTAAATTCGAGAGCATCTTCTATGGTTAGTGGTGATCTAATGTTTTCAGTTAGATATGATACAGGTTGTTTTCTGGTTTTGATTAATGTTAAACTTGGTTGAGCTGGAGGATATAAGGCTAAATTCTTTACATTGCTTCCTCTTGCTATAGTCATGTTGCCTGTTCGACAGCTAATGTAAGCATCCGCAGTTGCTAGCCAAGGTCTACCTAGAATTAAGGGGTGTCCATCAAGTCGGTTTCTAGGATTGATGATTAGAAAGTCTGCGGGGTATTCCCAAGAGTCTACAGACACCATTACATCATGTAATGTGCCTTCTGGTTTGACTACCGATCAGTCAGCCAATTTCAACAAGGTTGTGGTTGGTTCCAACGATATAATGCCAAGTTTTTGGCAAGTTGTGGTTGTAAGAATATTGATTGTTGCTCCTAAATTAACTAAGGCATTGGGGAAGGAGCATCCATTTATTTGCACCGTGACTATAGGATTTACTGGGTCCTCATATTTTACAGGTGTTTCTCTTCCTGATAGTAAATCAGATAAGGTACCGAATACATGGACAGTTGGATTTGTTGTTATTTTCCTCTTTGGATTTTTCATACATAATCCCTTGATAGTTTTTGCATAAATTGGGATGTCTTGAATAACCTAGAGGAGTGGAATTTTTATACACAAAATTTCCAATTCTCCCAGAAGATCAAAATCAGGGTGTTCAATTGGGCGAGGTATGATTAGTCATTCTGGGAATGGTCGAGAAGAGGTGGTTGCTTGATCCTGAGTTTTTTGTCTAACTATGTTCTCTTCTTGTGGTGCTTGTTCTATAGGTAACAGATCTTCAATTTGAACATTTTTCCCCCCTATGATTCTATTATATGCCTAGATCTTAATTGAAGGTCATTGCACTCCCTTAACTCGGTTTATGGTTCTAGTCCTTCAATAATTTACATAGATTGAACCGGTCTGTTGTTGGGGTTCGAGTTGGTTTGGGCTAGGAGTTGCAGTCTTAAGTTGGTCTGGGGGTTCTGTTGCAATGTGTAAGGTGTTGGCAGTGTGGGTTGAGATAGGGGGATTGTTCCTGCTGGCTAGTTTGTAGGTCTCTACCAGCTTGACTGCCAGTTCTGATTTTGTGAAGTTGAGGGTGGCCATTGGGATTGATATGCATTATTTTGCCAAAACGACGGGAAGTAATAGGAATTTGGCCAATTGTTATTTTGATTCGGTTGGTTGGGCCAGGGTGGCATAGGGAATGGTTGTTGTGACCAATTAGATCGTTGGTTCTGCCACATGGTTCCCGGGTATTGTTGAGCACTATATTGAGGAGGCTGAAAAGAAGAGGATCGGTCAATGGGCATACCTGTTGGTCGTGCTTACCACTTGCGGCACTGATTTATCAGGTATATCGATTCTGTTTCTTCTTCTGCTTCTTTATAAACTGCTTTCAATCCTAGGAGTGATGGGCAGCTTTCTGTGGCGTGATCTTTCGTACATATGGAGCAAATTTGGACCGTGTCCAGCGAGCACTCTTTGTGGCTATGCTTCTTTCTGCATCTAGGACAGAATATCACCAAGTTTTGTTATGCTTCAACTTGCTTTTGTTTGGCTTGCATGTCCAATTGTGTTATCAGAGTCCCTAGAATATCAGTTTTGAAATCCTCTAGCAGATTTCCAATTTTTGCGTGAGTTATACCTCCACCAGAGATTTTGTTATCCCTTGTGATCATGTCGCGTTATGTTGGCTTCAATCTTGTGCTGCCTCTTGAACACCTAATACACAAATTAATGATGTCAACAAAATTTTCCTAATATATGTCACCTTTACCCATAATATTCAATGTTTCTACCCATTGTTCTTTCATCCCTTTAATTAGTGTAGTTTTCAGCACATTATCAGGTAAAGGCAGAGTTGCATAGGGAGACTGCTGAAGGTTATATTGAAACCGTTCCACATATTCTTCTAATGTTTCACTTGGTCTTGCTACCATCTGAAATATTTCGTCTTTCAATTCCCTAGATCTGCAATAGTCCTGATGCTTTTTTAGGAAAGCAGTTTTCATTTGTTCCCAATCGTTTATTGTGCCTCCACCTAATCCCATAAACCATCGCAAGGCTGCTTCTTTCAAGGTAGAGGGAAACAATTTTAGTTTTTGGGGGTCGGTGGTATAATAATACCCCCGACACAATACATCAAACTCAAACAGGAATGCGTCTAGATCCTTTGATGTTAGCCCATGAAAGGTAGGAATATTTTGGAGAGGGATGGCTTTCATAGGTGCGTTGACTGTTGTGTCAACGATGGGACACTGCAGGGTGGAGGTCTGAGGTGCTTGTGGGTTGTTGGCCATTTGATCAAATATGTGACAATACCCTTCTGGGATTTCTAGAGAGTTATTCCTAGGATGACTAGAAGGGGTGGGAATGAGCTTAACAGTGCTTCCCTGGTTGGGAATAATAAGCGCTCCTTGCTAAACTACTACCTGAGGGGATCTTAGCTCCTTTGCTTCCCCGATTTCTTCTTGAATGAACTTCACAACACTCCCTTTATCTGGGGTGCTGAGTGTTCCTGGTTGAATTATTACCTTAGGGGATCTTAGCTCCTCTGTTTCCCTAGTTTTTCCTCCTCCTTCACAGAGATTACTAGAATTCCCTTCTTGTAAAGAAATTGGGCGAGAATTTTCAATTTCTTGAAAACTCTGCTCAATCTCTTCTGTTTTGTTGTGGACCTCAGCAAAGGCTACAGATGGTGAGCCTGTCGCCCAAAGGGAGCCAGTAGGTTGTCTGGAAGCAACTTTTCTAGGACCTACTGATGGCTGAGATTCAGCTTTCTCTATAATGTTGTCTATGAAAGTTGATCGTCCAAGGGTCACCGGTCCCCTAGATCTGTCGGGTTTGGGTAAGGAAATTGGATTATTTTCAGGTTTTTTCTTCCTAGTCATACACACAATTCAAATATTTACCTCTACCCTAAATTCTTAACAATTCTGCTAGAAAGCGGGTGGGGGAGCAAGCATTTTACGTGCTCCGTACGCAGGTTCTTACCTTTCATTTTTAACACCCAATTCTCTCCTAACAGACAAGCATCAAATGTACACTACTCTTCAGAAACGACTACACTCTCCCCGGCAACGATGCCAAAATGTTGAGTGATAAAAGGTGTCTTTTTAACTCCTAATTATCTTCACATTAGTTATTAATCTGGGTAATACTTTCTATTTCAAGAGTGTACACAGTATGTGGCGGCTATTTAACTCAAAGAGTAATGCTTCTAGATTGCAGTACAGTTCTTTCGAATACAAGAGTAAATGGATGCAGATAGTGAACTCTAATTACAACTAAAAGAAAGCTTAATTCGCTAATGAAACCAAATCAGACATTCATTCAAGTATCAGTCAAGAATACAGTAACAATAACTCATTTCTCTTTTAACTGATTGATTTTCCAAACGCAATTTCTAATCTAAATAGCAAGGATCTCAGTCTGAGAGCATAGACAACATTAGTCAATACTCTTTATAGTAGAGAATCTCAAGATAGCACGCTGAGCTAAATAACTGGATTGGAAATAACAATAATAGAATGCTGAAGTAGATAACTAGATTGGAGATAGTAACAACTTAAATAAATATTATTGCAGAATGTAAAACAAAGTAATTTCATTAAGACTAGAAATATGAAATAGCAAAGCGATGCGATTACAGTAAGTGGAAATCAAACCAAACCATCACACGGAAGAAATCATAAAAGAATGGTACAGGAACAGCAAGTGAATCCACCAGGGTCGGGCCCTTTGCCACCAGTGAACACCACTGGATTACTTCAGTAGATGAGAAGGAACATCAACTGTTTTATATATTAATCATTGCAAAATGGTTACAACCAGTTCGTACTCTGCTTTAATTGCAAGAGTTGATGATCAAAGTTACAAATACAATAGTAATTCTTGAATAATGTCCCCCATTCTCTGCTTACAATCACTGCCTTTTATAATGGCAAAGAGGTGAAAGGATAATCAGTAACATCGATCCCTCAAGATCAAGAGATCCTGAGGGATTTGCACAATCTTCTAACTTCAGTCATCTTTCCCTCCTTGTGCTGGTCCTGTGATTCGCTTTGCTTTTGTCCATAACTGCAGGCTCCATCCTTGACTTGCTTGTCTCTTCGCTGTCCCTTGGCTGAGGAACAACAGTTGTCCCATTTCGTCTTTTTCCTGCATAAAGAGGGATAACAGTCAACTAAATCGTGATAATAGATAATTTCCTCATTTTTACCATAATCCTTTGATATATTAACATTTTAGGATATAAAAGAGGATATAACTAAAGAAAAGGATGATGAAATAAATACATATGCATACCTTTTCCATAACTCAACAATGTGGTTGCCATTATATCTTTTCTATTTTTTTTTAAGAATTTGTTTGCAGGTATTATCTATACAAGGTTAAAATCTACAACATTTTGTTGTCAAAATAGAAGCCAATATGAAATGTTCCTCAAATATGTTAAAGTATTATGTCCTCCCAAACAAATTACACAATTTTTCATTCCACTATATTCTATTTTCCTCAATTTTTTTAGCTAGAAGTTGATGCCTTCTACGAAGTAGAAGTTCTCTCATATGGTGATTTAAATATGACTGTAAATTGATAAATTTTTGGAGATGGTGGTTTAAGGATGACCAAAAATCTATGTATATAAGAAGTTATAACTCTTCTAATAAGTTATGGTATAAGGAAGCACACAAACCAAATCATGTTCATGGAACATAGCTCTAACTAAAGCTCTGAATCTAGCTTTAGACTCTAGATGTTAGTTCTAGTTCTAGTTGTGGCTCAAGCTTGCTTCTGTTTACTTAATTGATAGACTTTTGAAATTTGAATCCTAGCTATGAATCAGTGGTACTCCCCCTTACCAGAGACAAGGTGAGAAGTTGAAAAATCTCCATTACAAGATACTAGAGAGCGGATCCTATCATGTGATCGATGTATGTTCTTTTTTCTTTTATGACCACTTCCACGAAGTGATCAACACAAAGTGAATATTTACTCTTATATGGTTCTTATGGCTGGAACATCTATATAAAGGATGATTATGTTTTCCATAATTCTCACAAGTATGAAGATAAAAAAATTGATCTTTCATGTGGCCAACTCAATAATAATGTTTGCATTTATGAATCTAATCTAGAATTAAAGTGGGTGAAATGAGTTTTCTTAAAGAAACCCAACATTCTAGAATAGAAGTGGTTTCAAATAGTCTGAAATGTGAAAGGTCACTTCCTTTTTGCATTGAAGACTAGTTTTGTGCTTGTTGTTGGTGAGTTCTTTCCAAGTTCTAGTGATATGTTTGGAAAGTGCTTGTGGAATTGGTTCTTCATTTAAAACTTCTTTTGAAGTGGCGTCACTAATTTGATCATGTGCTAGTTGTTGCAAGAATCTTTCTCAAAGTCAAAAAGATAATTTTTGGAATAAGTACTAGCTCAAAATGTTGACTCTTTTTTTGTAATTCATCTTATTGAAGCTATGGAAATCATTTTTTTTCCTATAAATCTTGTAAACATGCCGGAAAACTAGTGAGAATTGCTTTATTGATTATGATTGTATCGTCGATGGTAGAGAGTATTATAATACTTAATAAGTAATAATTCAATTCCATCCATTTTCTCAACAATTCAAGCTCAACAAATGAAGGGTGTCAACTTCTGCAAAAAATGCACCAATTTACAATGCAATTCAACTTACTTTCAAAAGAATACAAGTAAATTCACAAAAAAAATTATGTGCAAGTTACAAATTGATAATTAGGTTCCAACATGCATTTAGATCGTAGATTACTCCACTTTACAAAAAGAAAAAAACGTCTCAATAAAGGAAAATTTTAGGGACTAATATTCGCTAATTTCCATTTTTCCTAAAAATAATTCACCCAAATTTCATAGTATGAAATTATTTCATCTTAAAAATCACCAAAATTTTATAGAGACTATATAAAATCAATACAAATTTGAATATTTTTACAAAAATAGCGCCAAACATTTTACAATTTTATATTAGGGACTAGTAAGATTCCCCGAGGTTTTTAAACTTTATGATAAATTTCCATCCTTTTTTTCCCTGATCTCAATGATCCCAAAGTCCAAATAATTTTAATTTGATTGCTTCTTGTTTCTTGATGGATCTTGATAATACCTTTATAGTGTTTTGGGTCATAAACACACCATTTCCTTGGAATGGCTCCCATTCAATGTTTGATATCAAATGGAGTATCTAGCATGATTATGTAATCAATGTAGTTGTTGGGACATTCTCCCATGTGATCAAGGTCTCCAAATTATATTATCTCATGCATGTTATGTGTTTATAGAGAAAGAAAAATATATTTACTCACCTCACCATCAAAGCATAGAAGTTTTGAATGTGATACATATATACATGACATCATTTGGTGAGTTCACATGGATGATGTCTCTGACACTTAGATTTAATGGAAAACTTCTATGCACATGGACACTACATCAATATATCAGTCCCATAGATGGTACACTATTTATAGAAAAGTTATTTGCAACACAATGTGACTACCAAATTTTATGAGGAAACCCTTATTGCAATTTTATATTCCTTATCCTTCTCAATGTGGCTAACTAGGCCCCCTCCCTCTTCGTTACCATCTCCATGAACCCTTCTGACTATCATGAAAGATATAAAAAAATGTGATTCACCTTCTCTCTGAGTTGCAACCACACATGTTACCTCAACTTGAACAATATTTTTATGCAGTATGCTATTGAGAAGACTAGATTTAGTTTCATCACTGGAAGGCGAAAATTATTCATTGCCCTGCAAAGCTCCTCGAAGATTCACATTCACCGCCAACATCTGTATAGCATTTGCAGACCCATTCGTTGATGGCCTTCTAGTGTAGAAGTGGAGGGGCCTTATGTTAAATGACCACATTATTATTAATAATATATAGAGATATAAAAGAAAAAATTCTAAAAAATTCTATGTATTGGACTATTGACTATAGAAGACAAGCTCCGAGCACCTCCTAAAGTGGGATCACATCTTTTTTTAATTGGTGATAAAAAAGTAGGCGAAGCCAATGCATCAATGACATTTGGTTACCATTATTCTTATGAAACACAACATAATTAAAATGATGGTAAAACTAGAGGCTTGCCCTTAGAAGTGAAAAACACAACACACTTGGCAAGTTAAGAAAACTATTACTATTATTATTATTATCATAAGTAATTTTGCAAATCCAACTGTCGTACCAACCCCTTTCAGTTGAAACACTGACTTTGATTGCCTTATATTTGGCTTCAAATCCACAATCATGTGCAGGTTGCATTCCATCTCAGAGTTAGCAAAGTTTATCGAAGATATTGAGACCAATGACATTAAGGCTCAAATAAGACATCAATTTTTTTATCCAATCAATTGTTACAAATTAATTTTTTAAATTATAATAAATATACGTTGTTTATTTGTAAGGTTTAACATTAAGTTTTGCATAAGTTAAAGCTAAACTAATAGCAGTCAAAGTAGAAATCAATTGCTAGAACAATGTCTAAGTAGGGACTAATAAGTATGAAAATAATTATTTCATTATACATCTTAAGTCGCTAAAATTTAAAAAATCATAAAAATTAACTGAATTATAATTTTATTTAAAATAACAATAATTATTATCAACGGTAAAAAGAAAATAATATATAGATTAAACATGTATATATATTGAAAACTAACATGATACATGATTTTTTTTTTAACATAATCGGGCGCTGTTTTATATTCCAAAAAAGTTTGAGGAGGCTGAACTCCTGTGTTACAAAGCTTTATGCCAGGAAAGCAAAGAGAGGAGATGCTATGGGGTAGACAAAATTTCTCTTTGTTCCTGCCTTTTTCTGACTTCTAAAAAACCTAGATAAATGTAGATTCTAATGAACTGAAACAACAGAAAACAAGATTTACAAGGCATGCTCAGTCTATGTTGATATGGGTGATCTGTTGAGCTGTAGATTCTTCAGGCTTGTTATCAACATCAACATTCTTGATGCTTGAAGAGCTAGTATGAACTGCATTTTTATTTTCCATCATAAACTTCAGGATTTCGATGGATTCCTGTGCGTGACTACACTTGTTGGAGAGATCGTTGAACTACTCTTGGAGCGAAGAAATTCTATGGAGGAACAGGTTGAGGTCAACTTCATACTTGTCACTGATGAGTCGGGCATGATTGTCGATCTTGGCATCCAGAATTTCTGATGGGCACGAATTTGTTCCAACTCAGCCTGAAGGTCGGCGCAATGGAAACAATCTTCACTTCTTGCCATTGCTGTAGACTGAAGATGATGATTGGAGCGTTGTGGGTACTTAGAAGCTGAATAATGCTGAAAATACTTGACTTGGAAGCTTGAAACGGGAACTGATAAATCCATGAAGTAGGGAAGGGAAAACAGAGATAAAGGGGGTGGCTCAAACCAGCATTGAGACTTAGAGCAGGCAGGAAGAATGGGCAAAAGCAGGGAGGGTAACTCAGAGCGTGAAAGAGGGGCGACAGGACTGATCTCAGCATGAGAAGAGGACATGATGCGAGAATGAAGGGAGGAAGGGGCATATAAGAAGGAAGGGATGAGCAGAGGGCCTGGCAGGGGAATGAAGGGAGAAGCAGAGAAGAGACGAGGGAAATCACGGGAGAGGGAAGGACGAGACAGGGAGGGATGGGTGACAAGGCAAAAGACGGTTGAGCAGATCATTGCCAGCGATTTGATGGGATATTCAAGGTGATGCTGGATCTCAAGACAGAGTTTGGTAGAGGTGAGGATCTGAGAAATTCTAGACAAGGCGCAAATTTCAAAGTCATCAGAGTTACTGCAGATCTGACTGATATAGAAAATGATTTTAGTCATGGTAGATATTTATGAGATTCAACTGCATTGCAAAAAAGATTACCCAAGGGTCTGCCGCAGGCTCTGTTGGCATGGAAGTCGGCCTCTTTGTTGAGTGTGTGGAGGATGTGGAAAAATCGCAAATCTGTCATTGATTGACCGAGAATTTGGCAACGGCTAATGGTTTGTTGAAGAAGAACATTGGGAGACTTTCTATGATGAGCCATTAAACTGATGACTACAGCCGAGTCACCAAATATCAATGCTGTATCTATGCCAATTTTGTGGAGCTGGACAAGCCCCTGATATAGAGCCAGAGCTTCAGCCCTATTATTGGAGATGGGGTCAAGCCCCCATTCATAAGTAACAAAGCGTTCCCCATTGGCGTTGAATATGACTCCTCCTACTCCTGCAATTCTAGGATTAGATTTGGAAGCACCATCAAAAAAGAGATAATAGATGTTGCAATTTTTGAGCCAAGTTGAGAACTCTTCTTCTTTTAATCTTATTTTCCAGTTATGGCTAGCATTGTTGTGCATGTTGTTGGTGATATTCCCATTTTGGTTACTGTTGTTTTTATCCAGCAAATAACCAATGAAGTTCCTCTCTTCGACATTGAGGCCAGTGATATCAATATTCCTTTGGTTTTTGCAGAGATAGTTTCTAGAGTGAGGCTCTTTGCCTTGTTGCAGAGTTTTCTTATGATCGTTTCCTTATCTTTGAATACCCCGTGGTTTCTAGCCAGCCAAATGTTCCATAACAAAGAATAGGGAAGGGTATCCCATGCCCTTTTAACTATGTTATTCTTCTTACGCTGCCATGGATAATTCTTCTTCCATTGATGCAAAACTTCTCCTATGGAATTCTGAGAGTTCCAAGGAATATGGTCGGCGAAGGATATTTCTCTCCAATAGGTGGTAGCAAAGGGTGGCAGGCAATGAAGAGATGCTGAATGGATTCTTCAGCAACTTGACAATTAGGGCAATGAAAAGGGCCACTAATTCCTCATTTTTGCAAATTTTTAGAGGTGAGGATTTTCCCCTTAAGGAGAGTCCAAAGGAAGAATTTAATTTTAGGAAGGGCCTCAGATTTCCAGACAGTTTTCCAATGAGTCGAAATGGGTGTGGGATGATTATTGTTGCAAATGTACTGGTGAGCAGCTTGAATTGTATAATTGGATCCAGATGGATCCCAGCGGAAGCCATCTAAGTCATTCTTTTTTATAGGAGCTATGCTGTGAAGATGGGCTTGGAGAACAGAGAAGCTTGCCTTGAGATCAATGGGAATGACTGGAAAAGTCCAACCTGTCCATAATTGGGTTTGGGGGTTCCACTGGGAAATCTAATCCAGGTGTTGAATGCCTATGTTGTCGAAAAAAGAGAGGATTTGATCAACTCCAACTTGGCTATTTATAGGTTGTTGTCCCATAATTTTATCAGTTCCTATTTTAATGTTAGCACCTCCCTTGGGAACTTTAGATATGTTATGAGCCATAAAGGGGATTGCTTTCTTGCACAATCTACAAATTTTGGAGCAGTCTCTATTAGGAATGTCGTGGTCAAGAAGGTGCTGCCTTGGGAAATTTAAATATTTAGCTTCCAACACCCTTTTCCACCAAGCAGAAAGGTCGGTGATAAGTCTCCAAGCAATCTTGCCACCAAATGCAAGATTGAGGAACTTGGGGGATTTGATTCTGAGGCCTCCTCGATCTTGGGATTGAATGACCTGCTTCCAACTAACCAAATTGAACTTCTTTTTGTCATTTTTCCCTCCTTGCCAAAGGAATTGGCAGAGGATGATTTCCATTTTATGATGAAAAGAGTCATAAGCTTGAAGGAGGGTGAATTGATATAAGGGCAGAGAGGAAATACCTGATTTTAAGAGAACTAGGCAACCTGCTGGATTGAGCCAGATGGAACGCCATTGCCGCACTTTCCTTTTCATTTTGTCAATTATAGTATCCCATACTTCTGCCTTTAATGGACCAGCACTCACTGGCATGCCCAGATAAGTGAAATGTGTCCAATCATAATTGCAAGAAACTCCAAAGGTATTGGTGATATTGTGAAGGACTTGAGCTGAAGTATTCCATCCATAAACATAGCTTTTCAACTGATTAACCATTCCTCCAAAGTATCGCATATATTTATCTAAAAGATCTTTGAAGCGCTAGGCTATTATATTGGAAGCTCCTTCAATTAGCGAAGTATCATCAGCAAATTGAGAGTGATTTATATGCTTTACCCCATTTCCATATTTGATGCCTGTGATGAGGCCGACCCTCCGATTGAAGTCCAAAGCTTTGCTAAAGGATTCAGCCATTAAAATGAAAAGATAAGGAGAGAGAGGGCACCCTTGTCTTAGACCTCGAGATATTGGAAAGCATTTCCAGGTCTGCCATTAACAAGAGAAGAGATCCAGGGGCCAGAAATGCAAGCTTTGATGAGGTTCAGGAACGACACATCAAACCCCATTTTCTTTAGAACAACCATGAGGAAAGAGTGCCTTACTCTGTCGAAGGCATTAGCCAGATCAAGTTTAAGAATAAACCCTTTCTCTTTTCTAGACTGGCTCGAATGGATAGCTTCTTGGACAAGGAGGATAGAATCAGAAATTTGTCTATTGGCTAAGAAACCCCCTTGGTTTTCAGAAATGAGGGAAGGGAGGAGGGGTTTGAGGCGAGAAGCAAGGATTTTGGTCAGGATTTTGTAAGAGGAATTGCAGGGAGATGGGTCGAAAGTGAGCAAAGGAAGAGGGTCGATTTTCTTTGGGAATGAGGGCAAGGTGGGTGGCATTGGTGAAGCTTCCAATTTTGCCCTTGCGTTGGGCCCATTTTATCATTTTGGTTAGATCTTTTTTTATTATTCCTCAATAAGCTCGAAAGAAGTAGACAGGGAAACCATCTGGGCTTGAAGCTTTGTCAGGTTGGAGGGTCCAAATAGTTCTTCTTATTTCTTCCTCGTCGATCTCCTTGTTCAAATTGTCATTCATTTTCTTGCTGATCTCGATGGGGAGATATTGCAACAAATCTGTATAATCTTCCTCTTCTTTTGTTTCGATTTTGAGAGCTTTGTAGTGATCTGTGGCTGCCTTTTGAATAGCACCTTGGGTGTTTTGATGGTTGCCATATGCATCCAAAATAGAGTTTACATTATTCCTTATTTTTTGGAGAGTAGCCTGCTTATGAAAGAAAGCAGAGTTCTTATCTCCCCCTTGCAGCCATAGTTGCCTCGATTTTATCCTCCATTTAAGTTCCTCCTCTCTGTTTGCATGACACAGTTGGGAGTAGAGACCGCTCTCCTGGTCTTTGTTCCCCTGTGAGAGGCCATGTTCCTCTGTTATTCTATGGATATAGTCAAGTTTGCTCTTTATCTCTTTTTTGGTCTTCTCGGGTTCCTTATAGCAATTTTTTGCCCAATCCTTTAAAACCTGTTTGGTCTTTCTTAGCTTGGTTTCCCAAATGTACCCAAGGGACCCTTAAACGTGCTGGCAACATGTGTTTTGAATGATCTCTTCGACAACTGGAATGCAGTTCCACAGAGAACTATACTTAAAGGGAATGGGTCCAAGAGGACAGTGGGTTTCCAGAGTAAGAGTTATAGGGTAATGATCAGAGGCTGAGAAAGGAAGGATGGAGGCATATCTTGCAGAGAAGGAGGAGAGAAACGTGACATTTACTAAGATTCTATCAGGCCTTTCCATAATGTTGCCTTTACCCAACCTGCGATTGCTCCAAGTATACCTTCGATTTTTTGGAACAACATCGATGAGATCATGATCTTGCATGATGTTTTCTAGGTGAACTCTGAAAGGATCAGGGGAGAAACTACCACCTCTTTTCTCATTGGAATAGAGAATAAGGTTGAGATCTCCCCCAAAAATAATATTATTACTTTCTTCTGCATCTATGTTGGCCTTGAGATCATCCCAACAACGCTCATTGTCTCTGTAGTGATTAGGAACATAGATATTATAGATGACTATAATTTGTCTATCTGTTCTGTTTTCTAGAATGGTTTTTATCCAATGCTAGTTAACAATGTCCGTTATATGATTCCAGATGTTGTGGTTCTAGAGAGTTGCGATTCCTCCGGTGGCGCCCCTTGATTCACTAATGCTGCCATTGTACTGCTTCTACTGATTAATAATTCTAATAATTTCTCTCTGACCCTTTTTTGTTTCCTATAACAAAAGGATTTCTAGTTTCTCACCATGAATAGGATCTTTTAGGGCAACTATTTTAGAGGGGTGTCCTAGTCCCTTACTATTCCAAGAAAGAAATTTCATCATTGGGTATGTGGGGTACGGAGAGGTGCTCGCCCCCCTTGATCCTTGTGGGTTGTTTCTTTATCATATTGCCCTAGAATATAGGATTCTATAGGATTTTGAGTGCCCATGGCTATATCTTTCTGAGCATTCTCATCTCTCTGTTGCTTAGCATATTTTCTACCCGACCCAAGTTTTTTATGAGAGTCACTGGTTGCTCCATGTTCTTTTGAGTAACTCCTGGTATGCCTAATAGGAGGATGATCAAGGGAAGGATGGGAGGAGATAAACGGAGAAAGAGAGGTTTTGAGGGCATCGGATTGGACCAAAGGAGGGGGTTAATATTCAGGGGAATTTGGGGGGGGGAGAGGACAGGAAAAGGATTGGATGAAGGGAGGGGAGGAAGATGAGAGGGGGGGGAGGGAAGAGTTGGAGGAGGAGGGAGAGGAGGGGCAAGCTGCATTGTGAGGTGGAGGGCCAGCTTTAGGAAGAGCTTTGGCCATGGGGGCCATCTTCTTTTTCTTAACCGTTTCCCATTGATCTTCTTGTGAATCATTCTCAACATCAACAAGTTTAGTACAACGATTGGCAAAATGGCCATATCCATGACATACCTTACATTTGAATGGGATCTACTCGTAATCCAGCTGCTGAATATGACTCCAGTCATCCACTTTGAGTTTGATGGCTTTTGGAAGGCCTTTGCCTAGATCAACTTCAACACATATGCGTGCACAGGCTTGCATATTATCTTTTGGCTCGCTGTGATCAATGAATTTGCCAACTGCGTTCCCGATTGCTCGAACCAATTCATCTCCCTAGCAATGGAGGGGGAGATGAGGGAGCGATAACACTAGGAATGTCCAGTTCTGGGTCAAAATCTCGAGTCCATTTATTGAGATACAGGCCTATGGAATCCATGAAATAAGGGCCATTTCTAAAGATTAGGTCCTTGTCTTCTCTAGATTCAAATGAAAGGTAAAGTAACATTTCTCGCAAAATCTAATGGATATTTTGCCTTGAATTTTATCAGACCAATTTCTTTCGACCCATCTTTGCACAGTTTTCGGTGATGGCCAGAGACCCATGAATTGACCAATGAGACCTCTTTCTACTAAAGAAAGGGCAGCCATACGGGGAAGGGTTGGGGGAAGATTGACTTCTTGAAGAACATCTAGTTTTTTGACGAACTTGGAAATCGCTGAACGAGGGCGCTGCGGAGGCAAAAATTTTACTAGATCTGAAAAAGCTTGTTGGGGATCAGCCACCTCCGGTGAAGCGTCCGGAGGGGCCATGGCAGAGAGCCGAAGGCCAAGGCAAACACACGGTTGTTTGACCTAGTAGAGGCAGAGTAGGGCGTGCGCGCGATCAATTTCGAGATTCAACATGATACATGATTTTTACCCTAAAAATTCTTAATCTAAAAAAATATAACTATTTTAAAAATAAATTTAAACTGATAAATATTAAGAATATTATATTGACATTAATTTTACCATTCATCACTGATTAATTATAAATAATTAAATTAAAATTTTAGAAACCAAAATAAACATTTTTTTTTTTAATCAAAATTGAAAAACCGCACACAACATTACATAGAACCTTTTTCCAAGATTATTCAACATAATCGTGTCTTGTTGTCACTGTAAAGAAATTATCATTAAACCCTCCCAATCCGATGGCTATACATTACCTATCAACCTAAAACAAAAACTCATAAAATTTAGATTACAATAAAATAAAAACCTCCTCAATAAAATTTACTTCCGCATCATTTTTACACTGGATCTTTTGAAAACCTACTGTCTCCAGTTTTAAGTTTTCTGATAATGTATTATGGTCACGGGATTTTCCATGGGGTTGGTCTTGCGATCGAATCGGTGCAAGAAATTCTGCTGTTTATGAACTTCCATGGGGTGACAATTCTTTGCATTCTATATTTGAATGAATTAGCCTTCTATTGCGCAGGGTCTCCTCGGCGCGAAGTACGACACATTTCGACGGTATTTTCCTTGAAGGCGTTGGACAATCATCGCCATCCATTAAAGCTTACCTCTGCGTTAACTGTGAGTTTTGCTTTTTTCGATTTTTATGTTATGCAGATGTTAACTGTGAGTTTTGCTGTTTTCGACTTATATGTTATTCGGATTTTTTTATTTTTTTTGAAGTTGCATTCGCAGGGATTTGAATTTTAAATTTAGGTGTTAACATTATACTTTTAAATTTAAGTCTTAACATGATACTTTATAATACGGAAAAGCCATTAAACCTGGAATGTTAAAAAAAAAAAAACTATTAAATATATCTTCAATATTTAATTTGAATACTCCTTTCCAGTTTTAAAACATACGCATCTATTTACAATATTTCGAAAATATACATGTAACAACAAATATTATCCTCGTCATCAATAACTTTCGAAGTCCATATCTTTAAATTGCCTATAATTTGTGCATTATGTGGCATCCTTACCAACCCATGTTAAACCGCAGGTTAATAGACATCCCTGGTTTTTATGCTGCCTGTGAACAAAATATGCATTCTACTAGTCATCTGCCTACGCTTAGTTGTTGCGGGCAACTCTCTCAGTAATGGAGCTGATCAAGATTTGTCTTCCGCTACTGAAGGTAGGCAGCTTTATTACCAAATGCTCAGCTGTGGAGTTAATCAAGATCTGTTTTCAACCACTAAACTTGCGGGCACGTTTCCAGCCTGCGCTATTCCTCATGTACATCAGTTGTTTTATGGAGCGATATTACTATTAGGCTTGTAAGGAATGAGATGTATCATGAAGTTTTGGCATAGTATCACCAAATATAGAATGAAATCCTGCAACCTGACAATTTCACATTCCCGTGTATTCTCAAGGCATGCAGAGGCCTTTCATCTGTGGAGCAATTCAAGGAGATTGGTGATTGTATTATAAGTGCTGGGATTGTGTTGGATATTTTCATATAAACTGCCTTCATAAATATGGATAGGTTTTAAATATTGCATGCCAAGTGTTTGACAAAACATCTGAAAGATGCCTGACTACCCGTATTACTTTGATTGCGGGCTATTTGCAGAATGCTCAAGGTGACGAGGCGTTCAAGATTTTGTTATAGAATGCAATTGATAGGGATGAATCCCAACTCGCTCCATATTAAAATGGGACATTTTATAGGGATGGTTTTTTTGGGAATTCTGTAATAGTCATGTTTTCAAGGCTTCATGTCCTGTTTTCCTGTAAATCTCATTCTCTTGCATAGTTTT
>APFE030436546.1:46580-68034 GCA_000404065.3 Pinus taeda | reverse complement strand
ATTATAAATAATAAAATAAAATTTTAAACAATTATTACTTAATGAATTTAAAAAATTAATTGGTATATTTTTAACCTGTCGCGCTTTTTGGTGTGTGTTTTTTCAGATACACTCTAATTGTGCTCGCATCCGAAGGAGCTACATGTTTGGCTGAGCACTTGAATGACAAGCCTTTGGAGATTGGGTACTCTGCCACCATAGCTTCTCCACCATTCAACTACAACAAATAAGATAAACATAAGAAAAATATTGAAATTTGAAAATTGAAGCAAAGTATGAAGGGACAATGAAATTTGAAACAAACCAAAACTTACTTGGCATTTTAGTATTCCTATCCATAATAGCCATGTCAAAGCTAAATGTGCCACCTGTCATCCTACATATCCCCATTTCTTTGGAGTTTTCTACACGTTTTGTTGGAGATGGCACCATTTTTTTGAACAGAGGTGAAGAATCCATCCATGACCTCAGCATCAAATAAGAAGCCACAAGAGTAAGAAAATGTGGGGTTCAGGTAGATCCCTACAGTGCGAATGGGACGATGAAGTGCATTGTTCCTTCACTCATCAATCAATTCCCATATGAGTTTTTGTCTTTGAAACCCCTCATCCCCCTTATCATCATAGTAGTTGTTGTAGAAAATCATGTAGATTCACAAGCTAATGCAATTTTCTAAAGCAAGAGACAAGAATCTAATTCTACTCTTTATAGTGGAAGCTTAGAAACATTGAGCAAACAATAATCAATAGAGGAAGAGTACCAAAGGCACATAACACAATAAATATCTAGGGAAAGCCATAACTAAAAACCCCACTATCAATTTTGTATTAATCCGGAAAATCAAGATGAAATTACATTGCTTGTTCTCTCTAGAACAATCCCAACACTCAGTAAATTCAATCTCCAACTCATAAACAAATTCAATGCCAAATCTTAGCCAATTCACAAACTCTCCTAGTCTCTATTCCAATGTGTAATTCTTATGGAGAACATCTTGTATTTAAAGGGAAATAAAGCCTCTAAAAAGAATGTAATCCCTCAAGGATTAATTCCTGATTGCATGCACTATCAGTGCAACTCAGAAAAATCTAAAACAAATAGTACAATGTCTGTGCACTCTAGTCTCAACTGTGTCTTTCTCAGAATTGACATGCATGAGTTTCTGATGAGTAAATATTCAGTTAACTAGAGTAGCACTGATGGAGTTCATTAGTGTCACCACTGACTATTAACTCACTACTAGTTCTCTCAATTGGTTTGAGAACTAATTTAATTGAACTGACTCATGAAACTGAGTCTTCTATTTTACAACTCACAATTAACTCACACTAGACACCTTTCTATTTTACAACTCACAATTAACTCACACTGAACACCTACAAAGTAGGGAGAACATATACATGACTTCCAAAAGACTTCCAACTCGAATTTCCTAAGTTAAATAAGTTTAATAAACTTAATTTAACTATTTTAAGTTGCTATGAGAATAGAATTTGGATTTAATTCACAGTTTAATTCAAGGACATATTAAACTGGAATTTCTTGTTTCCATTTCTCAACACTCCCTCTCAACAAGAAATGGATTATTAACTACCCCGATCCTATCTCTGTGAAACTCGAATTTACATCTTGATAATGCCTTTGTTAAGATGTCAACATCTTGCTCCTTTGTCGGAATGTAATCTAACAACATGATCTACCTCAATACACAATCTCTGAGATGATGATATCGGATATCAATATGTTTGGACCGATCATGGAAGATTGGATTTTTAGAGAGTTTGATACAACTTTGAATATCACATTAAATCATTGTTGGATCCACTACTAACCAAACAAACCAACCAGGATCTTCCTCATCCAGATAGCCTCACATGATGCCTGACTTGCAGCCATGTACTCTTCCTCTGCCAAACTGAGTGCAACTAATCTATGTTTCCTATTGTACCAAGAAATTGTGTTGACCCAATACTAAAGATCCCTCTTGATGTTCTCTTCCTGTCGGTGGACTCCCTACCAAATCTGCATTGGTCAAGCCCTGAAGCTTCACTCCATCTGTCCGTCTGTACCATAATCCAAATTGAGTAGTGCCTCTAAGGCATCTTAATACATGTTTTGTTGCCTTCCAATACATCTTGGTAGGCCTAACCATCGCTTAACTAAGATGGTTACCTGCATAGAACATATTCGGCTGTGTGTTCACCAAATACATTAGTGAACCCACAAGCTACCTATAAACAATAGCTTCCACTACTTCCCCTAAAGTAGCATCCTCCTTCCTCCAGTTACCAGTTAGAGGAGTCTCCATGGGTTTACTACTCTCCATATGGAATCTCCTGAGTATCTCGTTGGCATACCTGCCCTCACATACAAAAAACTCCCCATCTCCCTGCCATACCTCTATGCCAAGAAAGTAATGCGTGAGCCCCATTTCCTTCATCTCAAACTCTCTTGCAAGGTCCTCCTTGCAAGATTTGATGAGCTTCTCATCACCTGTCAGTATGAGATCATCTACATAAAGTATAATGATCAACAACTCACCTTCCACCACTATGTGATGCAGGTTCACATCTGCTTCACTCTTCATGAAGCCCAACCCAGTGAAGTAGCTATCTATCTTGGTGTACCAAGCACGGGGTGTTTGCTTCAGCCCATACAACACTCTCTTGAGTCGGCACACATGCGACTCATGGTCCAAGGTTTCAAAACCTTCAGGCTGCTCTATGTACACCTTTTCCTCAATCATACCATTTAGGAAGACAGTGTTCACATCCATCTGATGGATCTTCCAACCCATTTGTGTTGATAGTGCCAAAATAGATCTAATTGACGAGTGCCTTGCAACAAGAGAAAAGGTCTCATCATAGTCAATCCCCTCTACCTGTGAAAATCCATGGGCCACAAATCTGGCCTTATGCTTCTCCACACTACCATCTGCAGCTTCTTTTACCTTATAAAGGCAATGGGAGCTCACAACTGACTTTTCCTCCGGTCTCAGGACCACATTCCAAACATTGTTTCGAACTATGGAGTCATACTCCTCCAACATTGCATCAACCCAAATCGGATGTTGCACTTCTTCCTGAAAGGAAGATGGCTCTGTCACAACACATGCACCCATAAGTGCCATGTATCCAGTGTACCTCTCTGGTGAGCTCCTCTGTCTGTGCTAAGAAGAGGGTGCTCCCACATTCTCTCGTGCATCATCCAACAATCTATCAGCCTCTCTAGTGTGCTTTCTTCCCTCTCTAGAAGACTCTGCCTGAGTGGATGTCTCCACTCTCTGAACCTCTGCATGTGGCTGCTCCACATCAATATGAGGCCCCTCAACCTTAAGAGCTAAAAGCTCCTCATATGCATGTAGCTCAAGCTCCCTCTCAAGGGATACTTACATGGCCTTCTCCTCATCAAACCCGATATACCGACAAACGATTGTCATCCAATTGGTCGGTATGTACACCCGATCGGTCCAAGCATATTGATATCCGATATCAATATGCTTGGCCCTGATCATGAAACATCACCCTTGCTACCCCTACTATGTTCATGTTCTTCCTCTCGGCAACCCCATTTTATTGAGGGTTATGGGTGTCGTCAACTCTCGTTTAATCCCTTTCGCTGCACAGAAGTTCTTAAACTCATTGGAGACATACTCACCACCATTATCACTTCGTAGAGCTTTAACCTTCTTGCCAGACTCTTTCTCTACCAATGCTTTGAACTCACAAAAATTTGTGAAAGTTTGATCATTTTTCTGCATAAAAAATACGCAAGATTTACGAGAATAGTCATCAACAAATATAACATAATACCTGTGTTTGGTCATGGATGTTGTTGAGAATGGTCCACACACATCTAAATGGAATCTCTCCAGAATAGACTCTGCTCGACTATCTCTGTCTCCAACGGAAGACTTGGTGTATTTTCCCAAAGTACAACCCTTGCATGTATCAACTTGCTCAAGCATACCTTTGTGAAGACCGGTAGAGATTTGCTGCAATATCTTCAAAGACCCAAGATGCAAGTAGCCCAATCGCCTATGCCACAACTCACTGACATATGTGTTAAAGGAACGCATTTCCTTTCGAAACGATCACATCATAGCCTCTATCTTCAAGCACGGCAATGGAAACCAAGTTCTTCGTCAGTCCGGGTACATGCATAGCATTCTTCAAGGTCAGTGGAGCCGCATGCTCCCTCTAAAAAGTAATAGTGCCCACACTAGTAACACTATAATTATCGTCATCACCCATCTCGATATGCATCTTGAGATCTTTCTCCTCTAGTTCACTAAATAACTCTTTGTCGCCAGTGATGTTGAAAGGAGCTCCACTGTCTAAGTACCAGACACTTCCCATCATTGAAGACACCATGCATGAAATGAGGGAAAAGTCCAATTCGAATTGGGAGGCCAAAGCCTCACCCACTGCTCCTCTTAAGGACTTCCCCTTGGACTTCTTCAATGGACAATTTGTAGCAAAGTGACCCATCTTGTAACAATGAAAGAATTTAATTTTCATCATGTCCTTCTTCTTACCTCCATGATAAGAATCTGATTTGGAATGAGAAATTTTACATTTCCCCTTCCTCACCTTAATCGCTAAGGCACAGTTCTCTTCATCATTAGTGTTTGATGAAGAACCACCTCTAGTGTTCCTCCTGATCTCATCCTGCATAAAATACGACCATAGTCGTTCCCAATTTGGCAGCTTCTCCCGACCATTAACAGAGTCGTGATAACTATGTCAACTCTTTGGGAGTCCAAGAAGAGCAAGGCTCACCATATTCTCCTCGATAACCATGATTCCAAAATTTCCAAGTTCGTCTTGACATTGAGTGAACTTGGTCAAGTAATTTGGAATTATCTCGCCTTTCTCCATCTTGATTTTACCAATTTTATCCTTCAGTGGCAACTTCCCTTGATCACTGCTATTCCAATACAAGTCCGTCAATGTTTTCCACATAACATGCAATGTTTCCTTTCCATCGAGACTCAAGACAATATGATCTCAAACTCCCTCAAGGATTATCTGCCTTTCCTTCGCCACACACTTCTTCCACTCGGCCAAGTTCTGTGCATCAACGCTATTGGATTGGGAACTTCTTGATCATTGAATTCCTTCAAACCATTATTTTCTAACATAGCCTCCATCCCGTCCCTCCAGCCTATAAAATTCGAGCTACCTTCCAAGGAATACTCAAGCCTTAACCCATGGAATGCCATCTGTCGATCCTGAAGTATGTATTACAAATTCGACTTTCACCTGTAACCCAGAAACTCAAAACTTAGAAATCTCTTCTAGAGAACTGATTTTAAATTAGCAATATCTCCCTCATCTGAACTCCGATTCGACCAATTTTTTTTTAATTTGGGTATATTTTCCCAAAGACTCTAGATCTGCAATTTGTTTCTAAAAGTTTTGCACATAAATTCTCATATCTGCTCTGTAAAATCTCGGCCCAAAAAACAATCTTGCTCTGATACCATGTAGAAAATCCTGTAGATTCACAAGCTAATGCAATTTTCTAAAGCAAGAGACAAGAATATACTTCTACTCTTTACAACAAAAGCCCATAAACATCTAGAAAACAATAAATAATAGAGAAAGAGAATCAAAAGCACATAACACAATAAATATCTGGGGAAAACCATAACTCAAAACCCCACTATCTGTTTTGTATTAATCAAGAAAATCAAGATGAAATTACAATGCTTGTTCTCTCTAGAACAATCACAACACTCAATAGATTCAATCTCTAACGCATAAGCAAGCTCAAGGCCAAATCTTAGCCAATCCGCAAGCTCTCAAAGTCTCTATTCCAATGTGTAATTCCTAGGGAGAATAGCTTGTAAGGGAAATAAAGGCTCTAAAAATAATGCAATTCCTCAAGGATCAGTTCCTGATTGTATGCACTCTCAGTGCAACTTAGAAAAATCTAAAACAAATAATACATTGTCCCTGCACTCTAGTCTCAACTGGATCTTTCTAAGAATCGACATGCATGAGTTTCTGATGAGTAAATATTCAATTAACTAGAGTAGCACTGGTGGTGTTCGCTAGTGTCACCACTGGCTGTTAACTCACAATTGGTTCTCTCAATCGATTTGAGAACTAATTTAACTGAACTGACTCATGAAACTGAGTCTTCTATTTTACAACTCACAATGGACTCCTGCAAAGTAGAGACAACATATACATGACTTTCAAAACACTTCTAACTCGAATTTCCTAAGTTGAGTGAGTTTAATAAATTTAATTTAACTATTTTAAATTGCTATGAGAATAGGATTCGAATTTAATTCACAGTTTAATTCAAGGAAAAATTAAATTGGAATTTCTTGTTGCCATTTCTCAATAGTTGTGGATGGATTCTTTGGCCCTATCCATGGCTTCATACAAGTAGCACATTGCGGGCTTGTCTCCATCAACTAATCGAAGAACCTTTACCAAAGGTTCAATAATGCTATACACCTCTTGCACTCCCACCTAGAAGCTTTCATGGTATGAAACTAGCCTACATATGGCCTCTCCCTCTGGTTTATGGATATATGGCAAAGCACATCACTCATTTGAAAAGAACATTCTCTTCAAATCCCACATATAATTCTAGAGGGATTGAAGAGATATGAAGCTAGTGGCAAACCATGTAATTGCAGGGTGCACCAACTCCTCATTGTTGGTGAATGTTCTCATTAAATTAAGCACAAATGCATGATTATATATAAATTTTGTAATGTTTTTTGATGATTCAACAATATCCTTGACAAAAGAAATTTTCTCTATGTCCTCCAACATCAAATCAATGCAGTGTGCAACACAAGGTGTCCAAAATAAATTAGGATACTTCTCCATAAACATCATGCCAACAACAACATAATTTGTAGCATTTTCAGTTATAACTTAGACAACATGTTGTGGACCCACCTCCTGAATGAATACGTCCAACAAATCACACAATAATCATGCATCTTTGATTTGTGTAGATGCATCAACAAGTTTGATAAACATTATCCCCTTGGGACAATTAATCAAGAAGTTAATAATGGTTCTACCCTTTTGATTTTTCCAACCATCAGACATCACAATGCATCTTGTGTGTGCCCATGAACCTCTGAACTCTTCCAATCTCTTAGTGCATTCAGCGTTTTCATTCTGAAGAATGCACCCTCTAAAGTCATCATATGAAGGTGCTTTGTACCATGGGCCAACAATAGGAATAACATCAATCATGGGATGGGAAAATGGATTGTTCCTGGCAATGTTGAAAGGAATATCACTCCAAAGAAGACACCTACCCAACAACTTGTCATCTTCTTCCTTCTCCCTTTTTTTAAGAGATGACATGATAGATGGTTGTGCTCTAGGCATGATTTTAGGAATAAAAAATGATGAGGAAAATATGGGGTTGAGTGTAGATTTTGATGTTGAAAAAGAACCAATGCCACTCTCATGGTCACCTCCCAATCCTGCCACTCCACCCTTTGCCATTTGACTCTTTAGAGTTGCCTTGGTCACTTTGGTTATCTCTATTTATTCCAAAAATTTGATGGCTCTATGAATGATTTTTGGATTTGTGTTTCTGTAATACCCTATCTCATGTTCAAGGATTTGTGCAAGGTGGAACTTCAATCTATATACACCCCTTGTCATATGATGCCCACATAACCTTCAAGTCAAATTTGATTTGTCAAACCCTCCATCAGGTTCACCAAATTCCCATAGAGGGTCCAATTTCCTTGGCATGTTAGTATATTTGTTGAATCTTGAGTTTTAATGTAAGATCGAAGTTTGAAGTTTGAACCTAGGGCCCAAAAAAAATTGCAAGTTAAATAAATGAAATTAGAATTTATATACAACATTTTGATATTTTAGTTTTTAACGAAAAAAACCCTCAAATCAATGCAACAATAATGACAAAAAACCCACATTCAAACCCAAGCAAAAAATCATGGAAAAAACTAAGACATACGAAGAAATTAAACAAATAAAGTTAACAATCAAGATTTTGCATTTTTTACCCAAAAAAACCTTCCCCACTAAATGCAACAAAAATGACAAAAAAACACTCAAATTCAAGCAAATTCATGGAAACTATATGGATTATAGAAACCCAAGGAAAAACAAGAAAAAAACAAAAAAAATAAGGCCAAATTTGATATCCATACCTGAAAACCACGTTTTGCTGAAGAAACTGGGTCCAAACTTGAATTTTTTTGCTTGGAGTGTTAAATTCTGTCACTTTTCTCCTCTCTTGCCCTTATGGATGAGTTCTCCTCGTCCTTAGCTCTCATCTTTGCCTTCTGTCTACAAAATGAGAGAAAAAAACCAAAATTTAACATTAAAATCACTCTACCATGTAGCTCAATGATTTTTTCAAGCTGACTCTTAAACGCGATAAAAGAATGACCTTTTCAAGGCGAAAAAATTGTTGATTTTATCAACAATGCGAAAAAATTACAATTTTATCGCGATGTTCGCAACACTACTTAAT
Source organism: Pinus taeda (assembly GCA_000404065.3). NCBI lineage: Eukaryota > Viridiplantae > Streptophyta > Pinopsida > Pinales > Pinaceae > Pinus > Pinus taeda. The sequence goes on along the minus strand of APFE030436546.1, from coordinate 59,541 downwards.
TCTCCTAATATAAATATTAAACTAAAAAAAGAACTAAAAAACTATGCCTCATTAGAGTAACGACATATACTTACAAAACTATGTTGTATACAATTGTATAAAAACATGTACTATCTACTAAAAACATAACATACAAGTATAAAATGCAAAACTCACTTTTATATGAAAACTATATATTCTACTAAAACAAACATTTATGTAGAATTTAATTGATCCCTCATTACCAATTCCATATTCCCATCATTCCCTATATTATATCCATCTTAATTATTATGATAACATAGAATGGAGATTCTAAACGCATTCACGATAAGAAAATGATATAACATACATAACATGATGGTTGTGGCTGGAAGGGAACTGGAGACGGAAAAAAAAAAAAAAACGCGAGAGAGCCGAAGCAACTAGGGCATAGAAAATTGCAGGGATCATCTCTAATGGAGGGAGGCAGAGGAGGGAGCTCAACTCCCTCCTACAAAGACGTTGTTGCCAGCAGAGGTAAAACAACGATGGTGAACAACAAAGGTTTTGCGAATGAAAGGAACAGGGATAATGAAAAGGAGACAGATGGGACCAAAACCAAGGAAAACAGCAGCACAAAGGACAAAGAGGAAGAAGACAAAATTCAAGAATCAAGAGACAAAAAACAAAAAGGACCTTGTAAACCAAAAGCAAAAATCACTCCTAGAGTAATATTAAATGATCCTGCTCTACAGGCGCACAAGGAACACATGGGGACCTATGCCATTATCTGTAAATTCATGGGACTATGGCCCACTAAAAAAGTTTTACCAACGTGGATCAAGTATCACTGGAAACCCAAAGAAAGCATTGACCTACATCTTAGGTCAAATGGATTCTTCGCAGTGGTGTTCTCAAACATCGAAGATAAAGAAAAAATATTCCAAGGAGGACCCTATGTTTTTGCAGCAGTCGGTCTCTATATGAGGCCATGGAGGATGAACTTTGTCTCAGAGCGGGAGATGTTCTCTTCAGTTCCAGTTTGGGTAAGGCTCTATTCTCTACCTCTTGATTATTGACAAACTGAATCGCTAGCTGCCATTGGCAATAAATTAGGATGTTTTGTCAAAGCTTCTGAAGCCACAAGAAGATGAAAATATACCTCCTTTGCAAGGATATGTGTGGAAATGGATCTATCAGGAGCGCTTCAGATGAAGTTATCTTGGAAGTTTTTGATGAGGAGTAGGTGCAAACAGTGGACTACAAGCATATCCCATTCAGATGTCGTAGATGCCATGAACATGGACATCTGTTAAGAGAGTGCCCTCTCAGTAAAGCAGACAACAAAAGTAAACTTAATACAACAAAGGATAGTGAAAGCTTTCAAAAGTGGCAAGTAGAGGAAAAGGAGGAAAAAAGGGGCTAAAGCAACAACATAACGAGGGGCAGAAGGTCAGTCAGAACAAGTTTCAAGTGATGAAAGAGAATGAAGAAATCACAAAACAAAACCAATATCAGGACGAAGGTTCTAATGAAAAAGAGAAAGAAGAGGACAACAAACAATCTCAAGATATTGGTCCTCAAAAAGAGGCGATAATAAGTGAAACAGATATGGATATGGACCAAGAAATGACCCAAAGTGAATAGATCTGGAAGACCATGAACTACAAGAAATTCTCGATAAGGAAAACCTAGATCTAGAAGGATTCTTGATGCAGGGAACCAAAGGAGGAATAGATTCACTGCCTCAAGAAGAATGAAATAGAATACAACAGTTGTTTTTATGGAAAACTCAAGAAAGAGGGCCGGATAAAGGTAAAAACATTCATAAACCGGAGCACAGATGGGTGAAAACAATGAAATCAACTCCAGGATTAGCGACTAGAAATCCAGGAAAGAAGAGGGGCAGGAAAAAGCAAAATGAGCTCTTGATGGAGTGTGGAAAGCTAATGATAGACTCGGGTAAGATGAAAGATCTAAACAGTTACTCTTTTACATATATTTAATTATGAAGTTCATATCTCTAAATATTAGAGGTCTAGGTAGTAAAAGAAAACAAAGAATGCTAAGTAACAGAATGAAAATAGCAACGTCGGACATAATCTTCATTCAGGAAACAAAATGCTCCATTAAGAAATTAAAACAAATCCATAGCAAATGGCTTAATAGATTTGAGATTCTAGAAGTTAAAGAAGAGAACACAGCTGGGGGCATTCTCACTCTATGGAACCCCCAAAAATTCAGCATAATAGATATGGAGGCATCAAGAAATTATTTATCAGTAATCATTCAACCAGTGGGGGTTTTGGACACCTTCCTAGTTACTAACATTTATGGTCCTCAAAGAATAGATGAGAAACTCAAATTTCTTGACTCCCTAGTAGATCTTAGAAGCAGACATGAAGAAATATCATGGATCATGGGAGGAGATTTTAACATGATAAATCTCTTTCAGAAAAAAAAAGGAGGTACCCGAATGCTAACTAAAGATTCAGTAGCATTCCAATCCTTCATAGAAGATACGAAACTGGTTGACTCTGAAACGCACAATGGCCTTTTTACTTGGAATAACAAAAGAGGAGGTGAGGCCCAGGTCGCCTCCAAGTTAGACATATTTTTAATCTCAGAGGAGCTGATGCTCACTAATAGAGAAATAACTGCTAGTGTTCTCCCCTTTGGAGGCTCTGATCACTGGCCGATTCAATTAGAGATCAAGGGGATTGATTCTCCAGGGAATAGACCCTTCAAATTTGAGAATATCTGGCTCTCCCACCCAGATTTCATCAACAACATTGAAAAATGGTGGTTCGAAGATCTGCAGATGCAGGGCACTAAAATGTTCCTCCTTCATAAAAAACTAAAGCACATAAAACTCAGACTCAAAGGATGGAACAAGAAGGATTTTGGTAATATTTTTGTAGACAAAAAAGCAGTGGAAATTAAACTACAGGAAATAAATCAAGCATTGATCATAGATGGTTTTGATAAAGTCAAAAGTGAGCAAGCTGATAAACACAACCAAGAATGGGAGAATTTATGCTAACAAGACGATATTTTTTGGAGACAAAAGTCTCGAGTTTAATGGCTCAAAGAAGGTGAACGAAATACCAAATTTTTCCATAGATCCACCATGGCCAATAGAGCACACAATAGAATCTCTTCGATATTGAATGAAAAGGGCGAGCTCCAAACCTCTCATAAGACTATAGAAGCTGTGTTGGTTCAGCGTTTTAGAGGCATCACTAAGGCAATTAATCTAGACAGAGAGCAATGCATTAAGGAAATTACAAAAAATATCCCTAAAATGGTGTCTAGAGAGGACCCTTTTAACCTGAATAAACCAGTAACCGAAGAGGAAGTAAGTGAGGTTATCAAAGATATGAAGAATGGCAAAGCTCCAGGACCAGATGGTTTCAATGTAGATTTTTTTAAGGCCTTCTGGAATGTTGTCAAACAGGATATTCTGAATGCTGTAGAGGATTCCATAAGAAACAAGACTATTCTGGAAGCCCTCAACACCTCCTTCATCTCCCTGATCCCTAAACAGGATTTTGCCCTGACTCCTGATAATTTCATACCGATTTCTTTATGCAATGTGGTATATAAAATTATATCCAAGATTTTGGCTAGCAGGCTCAAACCTCTTCTTCCTTCTTTAATTTCAGGGGAACAATCTGGCTATGTGGAAGGAAGACAAATCCTAAATAACATTATTCAAGCCCACGAGGTAGTTCACATGCTAACCAGCAAAAGGCAGGCTGGTATGATCATGCAATTAGATATTGCCAAAGCGTATGACAAGGTGAACTGGATTTACATCAAGAAGGTCCTTATTCCTTTTGGGTTCGATCACAGCTGGGTCAGTTGGGTTATGGCTCTAGTAACTTCTTCCAACTTTTCAATTTTGGTGAATGGCTCACCTTTAGAGATCCTCACTCCTTCCATAGGCCTCAAGCAAGGAGACCCACTCTCTCCCTTTCTCTTTATCCTCATGGTGGAAGGACTAGGCAGATCCATTATACAAGCAAAAGCCTTGGGAAAGATTAAGGGCCTCCAACTAATGGAGAATGGTCAAGCAATGACGCACAAACAATTTGTGGATGACACCATGCTGCAAGGTATTCCCATAGTCAAAGAAGCTTCAGCGTACAAACAAATCCTAAATGACTTTGCCCTAGCTACAGGTATGGAAGTTAATCTCTCCAAATCAATTTTTTTTTTCTTAAATACTAGCATTGCAATTCAGAGGAATATATCTAGAATTTTGGGCTCTCAAAGGGATTCCCTCCTTCAAAAGTATTTGGGAATTCCCCTTATAGCTAGACCATTGCACAAAAGTATTTAGGAACTGGTGATCAACAAGATGCAAGACAAAGTCAAAAAATGGACTTTTAGATCATTGAACCTAGCTGGTAGGTTGATTCTGACAAAGGTTGTTCTACAATCTATCCCTGTTTTCTTTTATCAGCCCTCCCAGCTCCCAAAGGGGTCTTACAGCAATTCAAGAAAATCTAGAGAGACTTCCTTTGGGGCAAGGAGGAAACAAGGAAGAAATGGGCCCTTGTTTCTTGGGAAAAAATCTGTAAACCCAAAAGTCACGGAGGTTTAGGCTTGGATGATCAGGAGATTCTAAGTAATGTTTTAGGAGCCAAGCTCTGGTGGAGATGGGTTAAAGAACCAGAGGCTCAATGGGCTAGAACCTGGAAAGAAAAATATGCAATCTCCTGGCAAACAAGTGATCTTATAAGAATGTCTGGAAACATAAAAGGCTCCTATATCTGGAATAAAGCCTAGGAAAACAAAATCCTAGTACAAAACAACAGTTTCTAGGAAATCAGAGCAGGAGATCTAGCTCTCTTCTGGGAAGACAAATGGAAAAAAGAACCAACATTGATAAGAGAGGATTTTATGAGCCTCAAGCAGGAAATGGACTCCCAAGGATTAATCAAAGTTAAATATTTCTGGAATCTTCCTCAAGACTCTGCAAAGTGGAGAAACTGGAGAAGCATAGACTGCAAAGAGGACAACCACATAAAGATAAGAGCAAAGGAACTCATGAGCATGTTAAAACAAAGGAAGATCTTGGTAACATATGGGCAGGATCAGTTAAGATGGGGCCTCAGTACAGAAGGTACCTTTAATATTAAGGAAGCAAAAGGAATTATCCTGAACCTAGATCCCTGTGTTTTGGCGAAATCCTGGCAACAACTTTGGTGCCACCAAGGGTGGATGAAGATCAAGCTTTTCATGTGGTTAGTTCATCACAAGAAAATCTTAACTTGGAACAATATTCAGAAAAGGGGTGTTATTGGGCCTTCTAGATGTCAGTTATGTGAAGCTCATGAGGAGACAATGAAGCATATTCTCAACAGCTACACCTACACCACTTGGCTGTGGTATTCTTTTGACACCATTTTTCTACGGACAGGTAGAGATAAGGGAAGTATCATTAATACCCTGAAAAAGTGGAGAAAAAAGTTCTCGGAGAATTAGATCCTTAATTTGGCCTGGACCTTTACACCAAGTTTCATTATCTGGAATGTTTGGAAAGAAAGGAATAAAAGAATTTTCAAGGAAGAAAAAACTACTCCTCTTCGCCTGATGGATCTGATCTTGAAACAGATTAAGGAGACAATTTCCACCATTGTTCGTAATTATCCCAAGAATCCTCCCACAAAGAATGAATTGAGAACTCTCAGGCTTCTAGGAATGCAAGAGATCATTCACCATGGACTAAGTAGAATGGAAAGAGATTTGGAAATGGAAAAGGAGTTCTGGCATCCTCCACCAATAGGTTATCTGAAATGCAATATTGATGGTGCTTTAAAAAACAACCGTGGAACAACAGGTTATGGAGGGGTGTTAAGAGATGAAGAAGGAAATATAATCTTTATATTCCATTGCCATTTAGGCACAGCCACCAACAATATAGTTGAATTAATGGCAATGGAACAATGTCTAGAGCTTCTAAAACTAAATCATAGCTCAAATGTCATTATCGAAGCAGACTCAAAGATCTCTATAAACGCGGTTAAGAGAATTAGTTGTGGAACAACGCTAGAGAGGGTCTCAAAACACTGGAGACTAATACAAGTGTACCAAAGAATTCAAAAACATCTCTTGAGTCTTCGAACTGTTAGCTTCAATCATGTTCGTCGAAAAGCCAATAAACTAGCGGATATACTGGGCAACCGAGGAGTGATTAATTCAGAATGCAGGATTGAGATGAAATGGCAGGAGTCGCCTTAGAGCAGATTAAAAGCTCTCTGTAATGAACAAGCGGTAGATGACAGAGAAATTTTTAGACATTGGGCCAGAGGGAAAGACACAGAATGAAGCTTTGTAAGCAAGCTCAAACACAGTACGTTGGTTGGTTCCTTGAAGAAGGGCAGACTTAGAGCGGTTACATAATCCTTTGGTGTAAGTTAATCAGTCTCCTTTTTCCTTCGAATTGCAACACAGGGTTTAATTTACAGCCAACGGATGTATCCGATGCAAGTGTTGAAGCAAGCTTTCGCAGGAAAGGCAGTTGAATCTTTCCAGCGGCAGATTTTTTCTTGCATTCCTCTTACGGAATGGAAAACCAGGCATTAAGCGATTTCCAGGCGATCGCTGGGCTTTTGAATGGTAAGTGGTATGAGAATTTTGAGAATGATTCCCCTAGGCTCTCAACACGTGACAAGGGTGTGGTAAGGAATACCACCCTCCATCGCGCCTTAATGTTCGAGCATCTTCGCTATGCAATTTTTCTCCACACCATTCAATGTTGAAGACAGAATTGACGGTCAGATTTGGGCGTGCTTTTTTGTGGGGTCGCTTGTCCTTTCAGAGTATTCGATTTGTGATGTGAGGGTTGGCAAAGTTTGACTTTGGGTTAAAAAATCATAATGGCTAACCGAAGGTACTATTTGAGAGGTCAGTGTAACTTTTTGTAGAATGAAGGGTCATATCTATGGCAAAATGCCCTTGATATTCCCGGAGTCCAGGTTGAAGTTAGGTTTTAGTATATGCTGTAACATTATTTTTGGTTGATTGGAATAGAAGGATTGTCTCTTGCTTCAGCGAAAATAAGATATAACATACATAACATTAGATGCAATGGTGTTGTTTATGCAGGTGAATCCTCTTATGTTTGGACTAATGATACTTTTATCAATAACATTTCTAATTAGTAGGACTATAATGTTCTCACCCACTTAATATAAGGAATATATTTGATAATTATATATATATATATAATATATAATATATATATATAAATTATATATAATATAGGTATATCCTTTGGAATGGTTGATCCTTAGAAGGATGTGACTAATAGAACCCATTTTAATATGATATTTTTATTATAGATTCATGAGTCTATTGGAGCTCTCTTTCCTGAATGGGACTGCTTCAGTGTTTTTCGCCAATGATAAATATTTCCAACGATTTCATTAGATTTTTGTAAGGCACTGTTCCTACATCTCATTGCTTCTTGATAATTATTGAGCTCATAATATAACATTCGGTATTGTGAAATGGATAATTTCATAGTTGGCAATTAACCATGCTCTCTTCAATAGATTGAGAAACTATGTTCTGAAAGTTCGTTGTTGAAAAAACAAGGCCGAAGCAAATTGGAGCAACAATTATGAGTGGTCTTATACTTGCAGGTCTTACACAAACATTTTTGGATGCTCTTAATGCAGATTTGTGCCAACAATTGCAACTTCATGGCAGGTTAGCATAGCACATTATTTTCATGTTTGGGCTGTTGTTTCATTTGGTGCGTTCTGTACAGATACTTGTCAGAGTGTGTAGTGTGAGATTGGTAGTTCTTCACAGCTTTTGAAATCTCATGCACAGTGTCTTGTTGGTTGTATGATCAGGAAGTTTAGGAGACACAGCCTCTATTCCAGAGGCAAAATTTTGTTTATATCTACTTTTTTGTTGATAAATTTGGCAATTTTAAATGTAAGAATATGTGTTCTAGTAAGGAAAAAATTAACGATGGTTTATAATTGATGCTATTTAGAGTAGTCAATACATATGATCCTAAACATAACAAGATTGCCTCTATTATTTTACATCATTTTTTTGTATAATTAATTATGTGTATAACATGTAAAAACACAACCTCTACAACCGACATTTGTTCCTTGTTTCAACGAATGGTTTGTATTGTATTTTTTCAGTTCCTTTATTTTTATACAAGAAAAATGTAATAAAATATGCGAGACTCATTATTGTAGATAATTTCTAGAGTAAACTTTGAGATGAATTTTGTGTTTTCATCAGATAAGAAATATAATATTAACAAATCATATCACACAGTTTGAGTGTTTGTTTAAGTCATGGTACAGTGTGGAGTAAGCTGAGTGTAGGAAATCTTATACTTCTGCCATTGAAGCATACATGGGGACCTTCGATCAATCAAAACCACCTGAAAAAGTGACATTTATTTTTAAATCGGAAATTTCAAGGATTATAAGAACATGTTAAACTTGCGCTCTGCAGGTTGCTTTGCAAAAAGCACATGAGTCGACATTACAAAAGCCTTTAGTTGTTTTTTGCATCATTTTCATTCACGTGCATGCACTAATTACAGTTAAATCTACAAATCTAGAAATTTAATGAAACTGTAATAGTGTAGAATTTTAGACTTATAATATAATATTATCAGAGTTGTTGTGATGAACTATCCTTTGGAATATCCATGACAATTTACACATCAATAACATCTTCAAACACTTGTAACAAGTTCCTCCCTCTTGTCTTGATAACATTTAAATATTGTGAAAAGTGACCTTACCTCTCAAAGTTCTCAAATAGTGAAGTTCTTTGATCTACATAATGTGACATTATCACCAACATTAAAAAATTCATCCACACAAGAAAGTGAGTTCCATCATACACAGTGGGAGTTCCATTTAAATACTATGCAAAGTGACATTACCTCTCAAAGTTCTCAAATAGACATGAAATAAAGTGAAAGTTCCTAAATAGTTGTGAAGTTCTTTGATGTACAGAAGACGAAATTATCACCAAGATTAAAAAGCCCATTCACACATGTGAGAAATGTTTAGCGAAAGAGAGTGAGTTCCACCATACACAGTAAGAGTTCATATTTAACACCGCTAGGAAGAATACTATCCACTTGGCTATGTAGCATTGAAAGCAGTGATTGGTGGTGTATAGAACATCAAATATGTTCTCTATTCAAATTTGATGGCCTACAAACCACTTATCTCAACATTCAATGATGTGTAGTTGAGCGAATAGTGTTTACCCACCACTAAGCATAATGCTTAAATGTCCCCCCACAACTTAAACGTTTAGCCAAAAGATGTGAAATCCATTCTCCATTTTCTTGCCTTTACAATTATTTTTGCTAATAACTCCACTGGTTGATAAACAAATAAATTGTAGAATTGAGGCTTCTGTGATTCGTCATAGTTGTAAGAAGAGCTTTGGCGTAAATCACATATAGAAAGACTTTTGTCGACGCGTTTCGAACCAACCAGTGTGGTTCATCCTAAAATTAAGTACTATCAAATTTCCACCTTTTCAACCAAGCCACCTATAATTATGACTTGGTGGTCCTTAAGGGGCTAGTTTTTCACTCCTATCAGGATCTTCGATCGTTTTCTTGTTTCCTTATGCACAAAGAAGATAAAATTTTAGCGAAACAAAACAATTTTAGAACATACTCCAAACCCAAACACTCATATTATATTACTTATTTACTTCAAATTTATTTTAAACACAGAATTATAAAAAAATAATATATATATAATATATATATTTTTTATTTATACCTAAATTATTAAAGGAGTTGTTTTTAGTGCGACTTTTTGGAAGCTTTTCTGGTGGGGTTTTCTAGTTTAATTTCTCTAAAATCCAGCAAGAATTTATTGAAATCACAAGCTTGTTGAGTAACCCTTGCGCAATCGAAGTGCCCTAGAGGTTTTTCAGCTTTGCCAAATCCATATATACAATTAAAAAAACTAGTTTAAATAACACAAATCATAATTTCACCTCAAATTTCTCTACCTTCAAATACCAGAAAATCTAAAAAATACACTAAAAACAACTACCTGATTAACTGAGAAAAATAAAAAACTAACCCCAACTTGAGTCCGGATACAACATTTACATCCAACAGCTCCCTCATTAAATACATCTTCGCAAAGGCTTACCGGAGACATCCACCAATATTTCACATTAAGCCGAAGGTTCACGTGTCGTATGCCATTGTCGGATTTAATATTTCGTCATGAGTGAGGTCAAGGATATCAATAAGGAAATGTCAGAATGTCAACCTCATGAAAACGTATCCCGGGAGTTCCGTTTAGTCGACCAATATAATCATGATGTTTTAAATTTTTGTGTAATATTTTTTTTAATGATATTGTTTTAAATTTTTGTGTAATAGTTCGGTTTAAAATTTAATAAACATTTTTTTAATGATAAGTTTAAAATTGGTTATTTCAACATTTTAAGTGTTTTCCTTTTTTTATAATAATAAAGTCATTGTGGTTAGGTTAAGCAATATTTTAATTTGGTTAAATGAAAATAAAAATAAAAATTACTAATACGTATATATATAATTTGAGTATTTATTTTAATTCCAAATTATTATGCAGTATTTAAATTTTATATTTTAAAAAAAAATTTACATATTGGAATTTTTAATGGATTAATCTGAAATTAAAATAATTTTTTATAATTTCAAGGTATAATTAATAAATATATATATAATATTATAAAAATTAAAAAACACACATTTTAAACACCAAGGAAAATACACATGGTCACAAAAATGAGAAAAATAACAATAAAAACGTATAGACTACACTGCTCTACATATGGTCACAAAAATGAGAAAAATAACAATAAAAACGCATAGACTACACTGCTTTAGCCAGGCTTTAAAATTGACGCTCATTTGCCCCTTTTTTCTGGTTTTAGCCGTAAAATACAGTTGATTTCTAAATAAACACGTCATTGTTGACTGGTTAATTATTTAGAAAAACGTCAAAATAACGAACATATAAAAACTCGAAAGTTTCAAATTTTATGTATATATTTTATATATTTATTTAAGTCATTTAATGCCATGATTGTCGTGCTGCTGGTGGTCGGTTTGGGGTTCGAAGTTTTCAGTTGGGGTTTTGATCGATCCCATTTGTTTTTTCGGTCCTACACTGCCTGAGACGGAGCTGCATCAGAGTTCTGGGGCATCTTTCGCTTGTGTTGCATAGCTGAGGCGTGTGCCTGTGCCTTGAGGGTTTTGGCGGCCCTCTGCTCGTCCCTTCCGCGTGGCTCTGCTTGGGGGTCTTCATAGAAGTTGGTCTTTTGGTGTTTTTGCACTGAGCTACGGAACTAGAGTAGGGTTTTATTTTGGTCTTCAGTTTTTCTCTTCGTGGGGGCGAGGTGGCTGCCTTAGCCGCCTCTGCCCCCTGACTTGCCTCTGCTCGGGTTGGGACCGGATGGGTTCCTTTGCTGTGGCAGATGGTGCCTTTTTTGGTGGCTCGTTGGCCTTCCTTTACAGTTATTTGAAGCGTTGAGGGAACTGGGATGTGGAGGTGTCATTCTCTGCATGGTTTCGGGCCGCTTCAACATGGCTGTTTTTCTGCTGGGGTCGCTGCAAGCGGTTGAGGAAGCTTGGGGCAGTTTGGTCTCTGGTTTCAGGTGGAGAGTTTGAGGGGGCGGGGGAGGAGTGGCTACCTGGCCACTCTTTCCTCATTTCGTGCCTCTCCTTCTTGATATGGGCGGCCAGTTATTCTATTTCTTATTCTCTCTTCAGGCCCTTTATTTTGTTGTTTTGTTGTGATAGGTATGGGCATCCTCTACAGTTCTGTTTCTGCAGACTGGTTTGGAGTTTACATTCCCATTCTTGTTGCCTAGTTTATGGGCTTTATTAGATTACTTCTCTTGAAGTATTGTCATTGTAAGTGGCTTTGTCCACACTTCTGCATATGCGTTTAGCATCTACAATATGTAATTTTCTGAAATTAATGAAATTACAGATTTTTCTCCTTGGGAAAACAAGTCATTTAATGCCATTAGCACTGGGAATCACATTAATGCCATTTTTCAAAATCTCTATGGATTGGTGGCTTTTTAAATACATGTTGCTGGAATTTTGAATGAAATTTATTGTTCGGAATGTCTTTGGAGTGTCGTGTTGATCGCTCCCGTCATTGTTCTTGGTTCCTTCTCCTTTTCCTCTCACTGTGGTGTTTTGCATATCCTACTACAATTGTTGCATGCATTGGTTTATTTGGGTGGAAACCCTATGGTGGATCTTGGGTTTCCTTCACGAACAACTCGGTTTCTGTTAATAGTTTTTGGCATCAGTCCATTGTTTTCATGTTGTTACCATTGGGAGAACTTGAGGAATCTTCACAGCCAATACACAGACAATAGTTTCTCTGATCCATCTGTTATCCTAGTTCAAGATTTGCCATTGCATGTAAACTTCTTCGTCATTGAAGGACGCTATTAAGTAGGTAATGCTTCTATTTCCTTTTGTTGGCTACCAATTAGAATTCTATATAACATGTCTATCCAAATTGTTTTCGACAATGTATGAAAATAAAAGAAAATTTAAATGATTTTTTTTTAAATCACAATGGCGAACTCTGCTAGTTTAAATGACCAGAGACAAGATACCAAAGTTTATTGCATGTTCCTCTCTAAATGGGTTTTCTCCATCACCCCAAACAACCTAGATCGAGGCCAACGCACAAATTCTTATGCATTTTCGATACTATTTTATACTCAATTCAGTTTGAGGGAGGTGTTGTTTTGCACAATCAATTTTGAATTCAAAAGATGTAGGTTAAAATTACCTATATTTACCACATTTTCATTGGCGTTTCCCCTTTTCCCTAGATTTATGGAACATGGTGATGGATATTTTTAAAATTGGGGTTTCCTAGTAATGTTCTAGTTGTGATGTTCGACAGGCTACTACATTTAATGGAATCGTTACATGTAAATAATAATAAGT
>APFE030436546.1:24786-44829 GCA_000404065.3 Pinus taeda | reverse complement strand
TTTTATGTTATTGGAATTTATCAAGATTAAAAATATGTGCTTTTTAAATTATATATTTTATGAAGGTAAAAAATAAGTGCTTTTTAAATGATATATTTTATTAAGGTTGAAAATAAATTATTTTTAAATCATATATTTGAAATTGTGATAGTAAATTTTGAAATTGTAAAAGTAAATGATATATTTTAAGGAAAATTTAATAATATCATTTTTAATAAAAAAAACTATAGATATATATGTGTAGGGAGACGATTTAATAATTTAATTAAATTTTATGTTTTGTAGGTTTTGGTATAGATTGCAAATTTTTATGAGGCAAAAAAGTTCCACATTTGGAGGACTGTAACTATTTGTGGATTGGATAAATAGAAAGGCTGGAATTTTTGCTCCATATTTTTTTTAGATTGAAAGCAAAATCAAGAAACGAGAATGGTTCAATTCTCATCACATATATAGAGAGTTTAACACTCTGGTTGATTTTTCATTCATGATTGTTAGGCACTTTTGGAAATCCATGAGTACTTTGAGGGATAGGCCATGGAGGTAGTAGCATTAGAAATATGATGATATTATGAGTCAAAATGATGATGGAGAATTTAGAACCTTTTTGTTTTGTGTAGATTAATCTTTCTTGATCTTTTGAAGCTTTATGCAAATATACTTTGCATGATGTATATTTCAATATAAAATATAACACACACACACACACACACACACACACACACACACACACACACATATATATATAGAGAGAGAGAGAGAGAGAGTTTTTTAATTTAATATGATAAATTGCATTTTCTTTTCAAAAGTAGATTAGAAAATTGTTTATTATCATAAAAGTATGAGTTATAATAACAACAAAATATAATTGTTGGTCATCATTGTAAATATTAGAATAAAAAACTTCTCGACCATAAATTTTTAATAGAGAAGGTGTCTTCTGACAAAGGTGAAAATACTCGGGGACTTTTATAGATCTCTCATTACCCCGACACTAACTATCACACACCTCCTCTTTGTAGATGGCATTCTCATCTTTTATAATGGGTCTCTATGAGAGATAAACATACTATTGAAGACTCTCTCCTTATATGGAAAAGCCACAGGTATGTCCATAAACAACCTCAACTCTCTAATATCCTACCACCATTTGGAAGATGAAGAGATTCTCCATTTCACCCAGATCCTCCCTTTTGAATCTAAATCTCTAGGGAAAGACACGAAGTACTTGGGGTTTCAACTGAAACCAAATTGTTACAACGAGGAAGATTAGCAGTGGCTCATTGTCAAAGTGGAAAAACAATTGAAAATTTGATGTCTAAGATGGATTTCTAAGGTTGGTCATATATTCTTGATCAAATCTGTCTTAGAATCCTTCCTCATTTGTTGGACATCTCTTGCATGGATTCCCAAATGTATCCTAGAAAAAATAAAAAGAATCTGATAAAATTTTCTCTAAGCTAGGAAGCAGGAACATGGGTGTTATCTTGGGTCAAATGGGATAAATTGCTATGCCAAAACTCTTGGGAGGTTGGTGCCTAAAGAAAATCTTCTTATTTTCAAAAGTCTTGAGTTCCAAATGTGGATGGAGGCTAATCTCGATGCACAATGTTTATGAATATCGGTATTCATCTTAAAATACATAGTCCCATGCTCATTGGAAGATTAGATAAGAAGGGTTGACAAGCCAAGGGCCAATATCTCAGTAGTCTAGAGGGTTATCCTTAATTATTTTGATATCATTGGCAAAGCGTTGGCATGGAGGGTTAACAGAGGCGACATAATGAGACTTAGCCTCAATCCCATGCCTAGTAGTGCCCAAGGTCACTCATTGCTACTCCCTCTAATAGAAATTATAAGCAACAAAGGATACTCAAAACTACGATATAAATAATTTCGGCAATGACGTGCTGGTTGTGTCATTTTCTCTTACAGCAAGATGCTGATGAATGTTATTTATTACAGCAGACAATTTCACCTGGATCAATGCTACAGGTTGTCAACTGTTACACATGTAACAACAAATACAATATCTAACACTATTTCTACAACAGATTCTTATTTACACTACTCTTACAGATACTTACAAAAATTTAAAAAGAACAAGAAAAGACTAAACCTTGTCAACATATTGTAAGGTGTGCATGAGATAAATGATGTTGTTAAAAAAAAGAAAAGAATGTGTAATAGTTGCCACATGGTGGTTTTCAACTGTCACAATTTGTCTGCCTGCACCCCGATAAGAAATTTTCACAGTCATATTACTATTTACATTTTTTATGTTTTTTTTGTTTTTGTTTTTTTATACTGGGTGTAACAGCTGCCAACAAAAGTTGGCTTTCGATTGTTACACTTATTGGAAATTTAAAAATTTGGCAGCGCGGGGGAATTTTCCCCCGCCGTTGTAATCTGAAGGTTAGAATTTGCGATAATGTTGACAAATGAATCCTTTAAAGTTGGTTTGTGATATAGCCAAATACGGTCACCATTAGTGAGTAATGGTGTCCTAGCACTGTCAATGGTAACTAAATTCATAGTCCATTTTCAAAGATTGTGTCAACTTCATAAGGACCTAGCCACCTGGTGCAGAGCTTCCCCTTAAAATCCTTGAATCTCAAATCATATAATACAGCCCAATATCCTTTTTGAAACTTCTTCTTTTTAATGAATCTATCCTTCCACTTAGCCCTTTGTTGTTCAATGATGTATGTTTGTTGAATAACATCCTTTTCTCATCTATCTCATTGAGTTGATTCAACCATTGCTTCTATGATGTTTCCAGATCCAAGTTCACCTGTAGCGTCGTTCTTAATGTCTTGATTTTGAACTTTATGGGAAATAAAGGATTTTTACCATGCGCTAATTCATATGATGAGAATATTGTAGTATTCCTCCATGTAGTCCTATATGCCCACATCACCTTTAGAAGTTTATCAGCGTAATTCCTTCAATGGCTGGCCACAATCTTGGTAAGAATTCCCTCAATAACCTTGTGGGTGCTCTCCACTTGGCCATTCACTTGTGGATGATAAGGTGAAGTAGTCCTATGACATATTTTGTATTTTTCAACTAGCTTCTGAATCCAATGAGATGTGAATTGGGGCCCTCCATCTGTCACTATTTCTCTAGATATCCCAAAGCGAACAAAAATGTCTTCAAACAAAAATTCTGAAATAGCATGCTCTGTGGCTCTCCTCAACGCCTTCGCCTTGAACCATTTTGTGACATAGTCTGTGCAAAACAAGGTGTAAGACTTTTGCTGGGACAAACGGCTAATTGATCCTACAAAATCCATGGCCCATTTTTCAAATGGATCTAAAATTATTTGAGGTTGTAATGGCATCTCATATGACTGGAACGGTTGACCCATTCTTGAAGCTGTGACATACCTTCACAAATTTCATAGCATCCTGAAATATTGTGGGCTAATAGTATCCTATTGAGAGCACCTTATATCGTGTCGTCTTATCTACAAAGTGTCTTCGACAAGGTTCCTCGTGACAAAATCTAAGGATATCAAATATTTCATCCTCCCTCACACAGTGCCTGATCTGATGATCTGGCCCAGTGTGGTAGAGATTTCCCTCAATCCAAGAATATCTAGCGCTTTGCTAGATAATTCTTTTCTTTCTCTGGAGGATAGGTATTGTGGAAATCTTCCTGCAACAAGATAATTAGCTATGTCTACATACCACGATGAGTGAGTTGAAATAGAAAAAAGGTATTCATCGAGAAAAGGATCTTCAATAGGCATGAATTTATCACCAACAGTTAGCCTAAAAGAAACTTAGCGACTACATTATCTTTCCCAGGTTTATTTAGGATTGTTATAGCAAATTCCTCTAACAACAATAACCACCATGTAATCCTACCATTTGTGACTATTTTATTCATTAAAAAGTGAATGACATAGTGGTCAGTGTGTACAAACACTTGATATCCTGTGATGTAGTGTCGAAATTTGTTGATGGCATGCACTACTGCAATGAACTCTTTTTTCATAACCATGTAATTAAGTTCAGTTGGAGTCAAGTTCTTGCTTATGTAATAAATAGCATACAATGTTTTGTCCTCCATCTGGCCTAATACAACTCCCACAGTAGTATTAGATGCATTTGTCACTCTGTGAAACGGAAGACTCCAGTTTGGTCCTCGCAAAACAGGAGCTATTGATACACAGTTCTTTAATTCCATAAAGGCCTGCTATCACTTACCTATCCATACAAATTCCATAGCTTTCGTAAGGAGAATAAAGGAGATGCAATCTTTGAAATTTTTTCTATAAACCTCCTATAGTACCTTGCATGACCCATAAAACTACGTACCTCTTTCTGTGTCTTGGGAATTGCGATTTTCAATATTACATCTATCTTAGCAGGTTCTACTTTAATCGCGTCAACATAAATAAGATGTCCCAGCACAATCCCTTCATTCATCATCATGTGACTCTTTACAGTACTCAAAGCAACATTATTCTGCACACATCGTTCTAATACTTTTTCTAAATTAACTAATGTTGTTTCAAAGGCATCACCATAAGGTGTAAAGTCATCCATGGAGATTTCTAGACATTCATTCAACAGATCCGAGAAAATTCCCAATAGTACCATTTAGAAAGTTGCTAGCACATTATATAGTCCAAAAGGAAGAACCCTGTATGTTAAGGTTCCCCAAGGGCAAGTAAAGGTTGTTTTATCCTCATCTTTCAGGGCAATCTATATCTGGTTGTAACCACTAAACCCATCCAAAAATGAAAAACAATTCTTCCTGGATAGGGTATCAAGGACCTAATCTATGAATGGAAAAGGGAAATGGTCCTTTTGGGTGGCTTTGTTGAGTTCTCTATAATCTACACAGACTCTCCACTTGTCATTATTTTTACAGACAATGACAAGTGGGGATACCCATTGACTATCAGAAATTGGATAAATGAAGTTGGCATGCAGTAGTTTTTGTAGTTCTTCTTTCACTACCTCCTTTAGTGCAAGGTTCATACGTTGCTGCAGTCGTCTAACAGGATTGCAACCATCCTTTGAATAGATGTGGTGAGTGCATAGGCTGGGATGGATCCCTTTCATGTCTGTATAATCCCATGCAAATGCCTTTTCGTACTTCACTAAAAGTTGTAACAACAATCTGTTTTTCTCAGCAGTCAGTTTTGGATTGACATTTAGATATTTACCTGGTTCTACTTCAACTGGACTGTTGTTGATGTTTGGAGTGGTCTTCATCTGTTCAAAGCTCAGGTCTTCCACAACATCTTCCTCTCCCGAGTCCTCAATAGAAGTAGAAAGTGAATTACTAATAAAACTATTTATGATATCATATTTTGTCTCATCCTTGAAGTATTGGGCTTTCCTCAGGGTGAGAAGTGGCTAGGAGTAATCTAATTCGGGTTCGAATTCATCCCACAAGGGGTTTCCTAAATCCATACTTGGTTTTGCTAGGGGGTAGAGACTAAGGTTCTTTGTGGCCTGGCCATCTGAAATTATCATAAACCCAGGTCTGCATCTTATGAATGTGTTTCCAGTGGCTAACCAAGGTCTCCCTAGAATCAAAGGATGCCCCCGAGGTTTGATCTAGTTTGTAAAATAAGGAAGTCTATTGGATATCTCCAAGAATCCACTATGATAACTACATCTTCGAACACTCCCTCAGGTTTGACATGGGACATGTCTGCTAATTCCAACACCTTAGGCATGTGTCTTAGTCTGTGTAGCCCTAAGGTGGTGAAGAGATCCTTAGTCATTACATTAATGGTTGCCCCTAAATCAATCAATGTGTTGGTAATGGGCTTGTCATTGATGTAAATAGTGACCATGAGATTTCCTGGATCATTATATTTGGTTAAGAGAGGCTGATTAGTCATCAATACAGACAAATTTCCCATCACATGAATAGTAGCAGGGTCCTTAGGCTTCCTCCCAGGCTTTTTAACACACAGATCTCTTACTGTTTTTGCATAAATAGGTACATATTTAATAGCCCGCAGTAGAGGAATCTGTATGTGTAAATTTTTTAACCCCCTAAGGAAAACATATTTTGGTTGTGAAGTCATCCCATCTTCAACTAATATTTGGGGATGCTGAGGAACCTTAATTATTATAGTCGAGTCAATTGTTATAGGTGTATCATCTTTACTCGAATTGGATATTACAAGCACAACAATCCTTTCTGAGTTAGATGTTACAGGTGTGACAACATATTCAATATTTGTGGTATCTTCTCTGGGTCACTCACACTCTTCTTTAGTGATAATAGGAGAGTGTTTTGGGTTAATCACTTTCCATGAATGAATATGGATTTCATTACATCCGACAGGAGTGATGTAATAAGTCTAGAAGGTAGTCGAGGCCTCAATGTTCTAGGTTTCCTTATTGTTTGGGTTAGGGTTAGGTTGCACAGGTAATTGGGGCGTTATAGGAGGTGTAGCAGCAGGTGTTTGAAGAGATGGCAGCTGTAATTATTGTTGCATTGGCATTGCAGGAGGGGCTATACCTAGATAATTTCCTCTCGAATTCTGAGTCCAAGGATATGGTTGAGATGGAGGTTATTGGAAAGGTGGAGAGGAAGACCACTGGTTCCAAGGTGAAGGAAATTGTGTTGGAGGAGGCATAGAATACTACCAAGGGAATTGTTGAGCATTATATATTATTCCATAGATTAAAAGAAGAGAAGTATTGAGACATACCTGGGGGCCGTGATTTCCATGGTTTCCTGGATCCAATGAAATAGGAAGACTGAACTTCCTATCTTGATTCTTTGAGCACTGCTTTCAATCTAGGAAGCTCTGGGCAATAGCATGTAGAATGCTCTAGATCACAAATGTTGCACAAGTTGATGATGTTTACTCTACATTCCTTCAGGTAATGCTTCTCCTTGCATTTCAGGTAGAACATGGCTAAAGTTGTGTAAACTTCATCATTTTCTTTCTTCACTTGTGTCGTCATTATTTGAGCAGATAAGGTACTGAGGAGATCATTTTTAAGGTTTTCGAACAGATCTTCGATCTCAACTCTGGTCACACCTCCATGATTCTTCCTCTCGATGACCCTATCAAGCATCTTAGGCAGAGCTTTATTATCTCATCAAATGATTCTTGAGATATCTCTCCCTTTCCTAGTAGATTCAGGGTATCAAGGCAGTCAACTCTCATTCCCCTTATGAATATGATTTTCAAGGTTTCTGGATTTAAATCACTATGTTTAGATCTCTGCAAGTTATAATGGAATCATTCCACATTATCCTCTAATCTTTCTCCCTCCTTATGTGTCATCCTGAATATTTCTTCCCTCAGGTCCCTAGTCCAGCAATAGTCCTGATACTTGGATAGGAATGTAACTTTCACATCGCCCCATGTCTGAATAGTAGCAGAGCCTAGTCCCATAAACCATCTCAATGTTGCTCCTTTTAGAGTAGCAGGGAACAATTTCAGCTTTTGAACATCTTGAGTATAATCATAGCTCCTGCAGAAGACATCAAATTCAAAAACGAAGGTGTCAGGGTCTTCTACAATCATTCCTTGAAAAGGTGGAAGAGCTAACAAAGGAATGTTTTTCATGGGAGCTTTTCCCTTTATATCACCTATTGGGAACTCAAAGATGGTAATGGTGTCATCGATTTTTTTGTTGTTGTTGTTTTTATTGTTATTGTTATTTTTCCCCCCATTGTTGATCCTCCTGACTTTTGTTGTGATGAGTACCCTTCTTCAAACCGTCTAGGTGACTGTCATGTGGGTGAAGATTCATGAGATGATGGTTCAGGATGCTCCGGGGCTAGTTGTTTTACCACGTTGCTCGAATCTAGATATTGATAAGTAAATGAATGCTCTTTTGATTCACGCCCTTGGTGTTCCCACGAGTTTCCCTTGGCCTTCAAACCTAAGGTCCTGACCACTAGTTACCCCCAGTTGTTCTTGAATTGAGTCTACTGTTTTGGGAGTGGGTACACTAGTTTGAGGATGATGAGGTCTAGAGACTGAGGAACCAGATGCTTATGCCCTTACTATGGGGGTAAGAGATTTTTGTGGACCTGTTTTTCTTGTATCCCTCTGTGAGTTTCATTGTTATTTATTTTGAGATTAGCTCCTGAATAAATGTTTTTCTCCCCAAATATGTGCTCTTCTTGTTCCTTTTATGACCCATTTTTCCTGTGATTTATTAGAGTCACTGTGTTTTGGTATCTTTGCTACTCCTACACCTTACGCATGGACCCTATGTGTTTTTATTTCACACCATAAGTGTCTCAGCTTCTACAGTGGTGAGCCCGCTCAAATATATTAGAGAGATGCATAGGTTGTTACCTCTTGTCTTACCACCCAAAGCCAGTAAAGCTGAAAACACGTTTAAAGAAAATCCAAAAATTTCACACACCCTAAGTGTCCTAATGATCACAGTGGTGAGCCCACCTAGGTATGTTAGAGCGATGTGTAGGTTATTACCTCTCGTCTTACATCCCATCACTTGTGCACTAGAAACACTATATTAACAAAACACACTTAATTGAAAGTACCGTCAACTACCTTCCACAGTAATGGCGCCAAAATTTTGTGTCGGTTTAATAATTGTTTAATTGACTGAACGACAACCATTTAACTGTCAACCAGGGTAGGCATGTTTATCTCAAAGGTATCTGCACTATCTATGCCGATACATAACAACCAAGGATAGAAATAAAGAATGGAAATAAATGTCGTTGAACCAATTGCAGAAATTAAACACTCATGTAGAAATCAAAAAACATTCTACAAGAATGAAATCACACTTCATGTTTTTCCAAGAAATGGGCACGCCACACACAATATCAACGATTGAACCAGCTAATCAAATATTACAACTTAAATCAATCCTGTGTAATAGCATATCATAAATCTGAAAAACAGAAGTAAATTTGTTTTATGAATTACACAACGACAACAATAACTTCAAACTTACGGAAAGTAAATAATTAATCTACTGCTACAACTATTACTGCAGTCCCTGCTAAAGAGGAGGGCCTCTCCTCCCTAGCAGGGTGCAAGGATGAAATAAGAACTAGTTAGGAATTCAACACAGAATCTGTAAAAGAATCACCGACGATGTTCTTGTATTAAAATAGCTTTGAATTACAGATTCAAAATGACGGTACTATCTCATGTTGCATGTTCCCTTCCATGGAACTGAATCCGTTTATAAAGTTTAAATGCCCAAGATAGGGAACAGATCAGTCATGAGAATCTTACGATTCTCATGCTGATCGATATTAAAAGAAAATAGGAATTGTTACAACTGGATTCTAAATACAGGGCCTATTCAAGTTACATCATTTTCTAAAATCATAACCACCTAGATTCTTTGACCGCCCAAAGATAGTTCATGCTTCTCGAAAGTTGTCTCATAGAATACTACCCACAGTATTTGACAGTTGCAATGTAACATCATCTCGCGGTGTAACAACAACTTGAGGTGTAATAGCAATGGTGTCTAATAGAAAATCCTAAAAACATATTTTTGAATTAACAACACAATTATCCATCCTTTGGCCTTGAATTCATGGGCAACAATTGAAAGAAAAAAGAGCCAGAGAACTTCTTCTACACTTTCCCTGGTTAGCCATCAAAAAGATATCACTTCATTCATATTTAACAAAAATGGAAAAATAATATGTCGCAACAAGAATTGCTTTTTATAACTAGGAAAAGCGATAATTAGGACATAAAGCTCGCGGGCTCAAAGGTAAAATGGTCAAAAATGGGGGAAAGGGGTATCTAAAGTATGCCCAAAATTTGCACCCAAGAGTCATCCCATAGAAGTCATCTAATTACCAACTACGTGTCACATATAGAACTTGTATAGTGCTTTTATAGACCACTACTTGCTAGCACCACTATTATTCTTCACTTAGATAGGAGTGATTCCAACATTGCAATAGTTAAATTCTTTGCAAAGGCATTCAATGATTAGATGAGGGTGCCTTCTACTAACTAAAACAAAAGGCCTTACACTAATGCTCCAACTAAAATGTATAAACAAATATTCACATTAACCATACTCAAATAAACACAATAGTAAAGAACCAAAGTCTTCAAATTATGACGTAATAAATTAACATTTTTTATTAATATTCAAAATACATAAATTACATATACAACTTCTAAGCTCTTAACTCTTTACTCCTCACATGATTATTTGTCAATATTTTACCCAACTTAATTCGACTTAATATTATCTAACTTCATCACTATATTGGATAACCTTAATCTACTGCCTTTCTTGGCATCTATTTTAATGGTTATCTCTTGAAATTTTTCCTCCTCTCTTCCTCTTCATCTAAAGCTCTTTAACATTCAACATGATTGTCCAAATTTACACTTGACATTTCATCTTCCCTCAGCAAGCTTCTCTCTATTTCCATGTTGTCTTAATGTAATTCCACTCTAAGTGTCACGTTTAATTTGTGTTCTCATAGTTCCATTGTCTCATGCACTCTTCAATGTAATCACTATCAATAGCCTCCTTACAATCCTTTTATTTCCATTCACATTCTTCCATGAAAATCCATGTTTGCTTTAATTCCATTATGCATATGGGAGGGAAACTTAAAAATAGAGGAGTAACTTAGTTATGGGTGTGGAAGCATCTAAATTAAAATGAAGCGAATGGTGAATAATATGTGCACACAACAAATTTGTGAGAGAGAAAAGAAAATCATTGACCATTTCTAATTTTTTCTATATCATACATAATATATACCTCAATTACATGAATTCTCGTCTGGTTGTTAAAGGTGGTTCAACACTCACTCTTGACGAAGTGCATTATGACCCTAAGGCGACCATATACTAGATCAAACCATATACATTTAACCCAATATATTCCCATTTGGGGTCATAACAAAGTGGCTCATGTTCATCTTCTTGGTGTGCCATGCACTATTGTTACTATGCATATAATGCTTTAGCAATGATTGGATTTCTAATATCTATGTTCTAGGTTTACAAGCACATTACTCAAACATGCATGTATATGGTACTGAGATGTAGGAATGCAAGCCATTGAAGTGTGCATGGAAAATCCATTGAGGTATGCATGCATATGCAAGATATAAAGTTACGTGCAGAATGTGTTGTTTGCACCAAATGTTGTGGATATTTTGAGGATTATTTCCATAATAACCCTAGGAGATAGTTTTCCACAAAGGGAATTTCCTTTTAACCTAAAAAAATATTAAAATACCTAAGGTTGGATTAGTTGGAGGATTATGATGTTAGGAATGAGTATTCTTTAAGAATATTCTTATATTTGTTAAAGGTGGTTCAACATTGTCATATTGATGGAGTAACTTGTGTTCATCCTCTTGGTGTGTTGTGTGCTATTATTGACACACATGTAACCCTTTAACATTAAATAACTTTTTAGGTTGTGAGCATGCGAGTATATTGTTTGAATGTGTACATAGGCTACATGAATCTGTTTACACAAGCCAGTGAAGTGTGCACACACAAACCATTGAACTGTTCATATGCAAGATGTAATTTGGCATGCATGGTGTTGTTTGAACCAAATGTTCTTGAGGTTTTGAAGAACTATGATTCAACATTACCAATAAATAATTATAGTAGGCCACAAAAGGAACCACCCCTTAACCTATAAAAGCAACTAAAAAAACCATGGATGGTTTAGTTGGAGAATGTTGAAGTTAGACATGAACATTCTCTGACATGTGTGAGGTTGTGCATTGAATATCAATCATTGTGTTCAAATCAATATTGCATTGTATTCCCATGCTCATGATTTTTTACTATATTTTGTTTATCATGCTTTCTTCTTGCACTACCTACATTGATACCTCAATACTTCTTAGATGCCCCTTAATTAAAGATGTATATTCTATACAAAATTGTAAAATTGTTGATATTTTTCTTTCATTAAATCAAGTGAGTGAGTGAGTGTACAGAAATAATATAAAACCATAGTTGATCCGGATTGGTTCATTATATTTTTTATCATCCATCTCGATGCATTCAAAGTGGAAAAAGTGGAGGAATCAACTCATGAGGTCGTTTTTACTTACGAGACCCAGTTTGGGAAAACGGGGTTTGAAACCTTTCAGGAGCATTTTGAGGCATCAAATGAAATTTTTTGGGGGTAAAAATGTGTTTCTTTAGTGTAGCACCTTTTCATGATATTCTACACACATAGATATTTCCAATGACGGAAAAAGTGTGTGAATCATAGTCCATATACAAAATTTATGTGACTTATATTTACATTCTTCTTTTCAATGCCATTGTACGAGAGGATGCTGCATCAGCCCCCATTATTGATGGAAAAAGGGGTTGGCCACGTGATTTTGATATAAGACTCTAGAAGAGTTTATATTTTAACTCTGGTTAAGATTTGATGTAGTCAAACTTAACCACTAGAAGGTTATCAGGTTGTGTTATAACCAGGCCACTAGGAGGAAGAGTCATTTCATTATTTCTAGTGCATTTGTTCCATAGTTGAGAAAAAATAGCCAAGAGGATAGGAGGTAGAGAACACAGAGAGGATTTGTGAACTATAGCAGCCCAAGGGCCACAGGCCATACTTCTTTGTACTTGTAGCCATATTTCCAGACAGAGAGAGAGCGAAGAGACCTCACCTTCCAACTAGGTTTTCTCATAACAATGTTTCCTAGAGAATAGCTTGTGTCTTATGTTTGTGTGAGATTTTATTTTTCCATTCTCTATTTTCTACATAATTTCCATTCGCATGCATGCAATAAATACAGTAAAATCTACAGATCTAGAAATTTAATGAAACTATAGTAGTGCAGAATTTCAAGCTTTTAATATAATATTACCATATTTGTTATGACAAACTTTCGGATGGAATATCCATAGCAGATTATGTATCATATTGGTATTAGAGTATGTTTCTTTCGTATTTCGTGGATATTTTTAGGGGATCTAGATCGAAGAGGTTGCAAATCGTAATACCCTAATCATGGCTAATGAATCTATAAATGATCCTCATAATCCTGCAGAGGTGACGTTTTCATAGTTGGAACAAGAAGTCGCAGATATAAAATCACAATGTAAGCCTCCTCATGGCAGTCCTGATTAATAAGCTTGGGATATTTAGAGAAGATGGGGGTTCAAATGAAAATGACAAATTAGAATGGGGATCGAGAGATTGGGAAGATAAAAAGAACCAGTCAAAGAAAGAATTTGGAAAAGATCAACCCAGTACGAGTGTCATGAACCAATTACATCCCATGTTTAAAATGGAATTGAAGGTCGTTATCAAGCCATAACATGGCGATATTGACACTTTGAAGTTGAATCATTGGTTGCAACAACTGGAAGTTTATTTCAGCATCCATAAAATTAAGGACAAAAGATCTCATTTGCATGACAGAAATTAGATGGCCATGCACTGACTTGGTGGGAAAGTCGCACAGAGACCCTGAGGTTGGAGGGAGAACCTCTAATGACTAAGTGGGAGGACTTCAAAACCTTCATTAGGTCATAATTTTATCCCATTGGGTACCTAGTTGACCAGTGGATATGGTGGCACTGCTTCAAGCAAAAGTTGGGCCAAAGTGTGTAGGAGTACACCATGGAGTTCATAAATATGGTTATAATGTTGGGTATCTCTCCAAAGAACCTAGATGTGCTCCCCAAGTATTTGGGGGCTCTGCACCACCATCTGTGTGAGAAAGTTATGTTATTCAAACCCAAATTGGTGGACAAGGCTTATTTATAGGCATAGCCCTTGGAGAACATAGGCCTAAAGATAGCACAATAAATTGGATCGAAGCAGAAGAACCAACAAGGCGCTTCTAAGGAGGGAAATAGGAAACAAAAATGAGGAAACGATAAAATACACAAGCCCCAATGCATCAATGCAAAGATCCCAACAACCATTGCAACATTGATGGCTATACAAAGGAAAAGTGTTGGAAGTTGCATCCAGAGTTGAACCCAAAGAAAAAGAAGAAAGATAATAAGAAGAAGAATCTCATGGCCACTAATTTGAGAAACCAAGTTGAATGATTCAGGGGATCAATTTAGTGCTCAAAATTCAAAGTATTTGAAAGAGATTGAAAATTGTATAATAGGATAGGTCTCTGTGATCTGAATCCAATGCAATTTGTTTCACTCAAAACAGATATTGTATGCTCCTGATATTGTGTTTTGGTTGAATTCTCAAACAAGTGAAAATTTACAGAATTGATAGGGTGATTGTACATTTTGGGCCAGTGGCATGTTTTCACTTGGCCACTCCTGATTGGTCCAAAATTTTGAAATCTGATTAGCTCAAAATTTAATTTAAAGTTGTGGATTCGAATTTTTTATTAATAATTGGGTTGACTATGTAATTGGATGGACCAATGGGGGAGAGCCACGTGGGCCAATTGGAGGCTACCACGTGGCCTCCGGTGATAGGTGAAAAATTTGTTGAGGGGCCAAGCTGCCCACTGGATTCAAAACCGTGACCAAGAATCAAGCACCACACACCTCAACCAATGCGTCAACACATTGTTTCTTGATAACATAAGGTTTCAACTTTTATTTAAAATGAAGCACAAATACTTTTGGACGTTAGGGCCGGGGCTAAGCCCCAGCCCTGGTCCCCGCAACTTTGGAACCAAGAGGCGAGACCAAGGGCCAGGGCTTAGCCCCAACCCCGTGGTCATAGTACCAACACCATACTAAAACATTGCGGAGAACCATGGTGAGTTAAATGGGGACCAACCCCAAGGGACCAGATGAACTTCAACAGAACAGTAGGCGAAGAGAAAAAGGGGGCTAGTTGCAAGCACTTCGACAAGGGTCTAGACCATAGTCGCATGTGCATTCACATGACTACATGCGCAATTCTTAGCGCTAAGGAGAAGGCGCTAACAACAGGGGCTAGCCCCAGGGCCTATGGTCCGTCACATGACCAAATCCATAAGAGATAAGCCCTCAACGATAGTTGGCAACAGGATCAAGTTTTATGGGCACGATATGACCAAGCGATAGGTGTGGGGGCATGGCCAATAGGGTCAAGTAGTAAGCCCCAACCCCTGGGAATGTGGCCCCCATAAGACTGCGATTTTC
The DNA here is from genome assembly GCA_000404065.3 of Pinus taeda. Taxonomy (NCBI): domain Eukaryota; kingdom Viridiplantae; phylum Streptophyta; class Pinopsida; order Pinales; family Pinaceae; genus Pinus; species Pinus taeda. Next base: position 29,762 of record APFE030436546.1, on the reverse strand, counting down.
AGAACTAGGGGGTTACTGGATTGTTTAACGGTCTAACAATTTTGCCCATCGGGTGGGATTGTAGTCCAGGTTTGCGCGTCGGGTGAGATTGTAGGCTAGGTTTGCGTGTCGGTTCCAAGTTTGGGGCGCTCATGCCATATTTGGGTTGAATTGTAGGATGGTTAGCTATGGAGTTGGGAAAAGCTTCTAACATGTATAACTTTCTTATATTTGGCCAAATGAGGTGCAGAAAGAACCCAGATGGCCGTTTTTGATAGTTTTGGGTCCTGTTAGCCCCTGAGGTAGGGAGCTGCTATTTTTAGCAGAAATGTCCCCTATTTTAGCTCTAACCGTCACATCTCCTCTTGCTCTGCTTTGGCCATAAGCTGTGTTATCCCTAAGGTGCTGATCCAAACATATCCAAAACACTCTCTAAGTCTTCGAAATCTTCTTAAAATCATTCAGAAGATCAAAACCATCGCATAAGGGGAACCTTCAAACAGGTGGAAAAACACTATCGGGAGGCAAAAAACACTAGAAAGAAATGAAAAACAGAGTAGCGGAGGATTGAGCAACGAATGCACAACAACCATTAGATCTAGCCGATCAACAGTCCAGATCCGATCGGCAAATCGCAATCGGCAACCACAACAGAGCACTTCCAATGGCCCAGGGCTATCGTTATATGCGATTGCAACTGATCGCATCGTGATATCACAATCAAAGAAACATTATGGAGCGGGACCTATACCCATACATGTATGCGATGCGATTAGCCGGACCCAATGGCTATATAAACATTATTGCATAGATTTTGAGATCCGCCAAAAGGCGTTCTTCAATGTAATTTCACATATTTCGTTATTTAACAAAATAAAAAGAAACAACACCAATGCGATAAGACCCAAACCTGAAGGGGTTCATGAAGGGAAATATATAATATTTGAAGTCCGGAGGGAGCCAATTCTCACATTATTTTCAATGTTTTAAACGTATTTCCAAAATACAAAGGGAAGCCTCGGAACAAGGTTGAAGCGACTTGTGAAAACGATTGAGGACAGACCCGATAAGAGAATAGACCAGATTTAAGGACTTTTAAAGTCCGAATGAACAGTGTTCGTGGCAGATTTTCACAGTTTGAATGCGTTTCTCTGTGTAAAACAGAAAGCGGTCATTTCAGGGATTTCAAAGGCTAGATGCACTCATCTAGGAGACAGATGGCCGGAAGGGGAAAAACCACAACGCGATACAGCTAGCCCAACAAAAGTGATCATGGAGCATCGCTGGCACGGGCGAGCCACTTGACAACGCAACAAATTTACTAGAAATCGGTTACTGTTGTTAGAAAAAGAGACCTCCAAGCCCATGTGTGTCTAGTCATGGCATCAAGTCCTTAAAAAGACAGAGGAGATAGAATAAGACACCTCGAGCCTCAGAGAGCTGGAGAGCATTGTAAAAATCCTATAAATAGCTGAAAGTTAGAAGTATCAAGGGTTCAACTTTTGGAGACTGTGGAGACTCTGCTCCTCTCAGCGTCTCATCTTCATTCTAGCAATACAAGCTTCTTTTGTTGTTACATGTTTAATTCCCATTTTTTCCTTTGTTCTAAGCTTGCACTTGAATAGGTTATTAATGTTTTCTTCTATGTCTAATGCCAGATAACTGTCATCTTATCTCTACATTGATAAATTAGATTTGCAAGTTTCATTTACTTTTTGTAGCTAGCCATTCATATGTGTTTAAGTATGCATCTGCTGGTACAGTCAGTATTCTCCATCTATCCATTGAGTCTATAAACTATTGAGCATTAGTGTTCTAAAACCTTGTAACGTTGAGGGTGTTCATGCATGTCTTGAGTGAAAACAGAGTTGAAATAGTCATCTGACTTGATCCAAACCATCATCCATTCCAATAGTTCCGAGAACGATATTGAAGATTTATACGTTACCAAGCATCTCTGAGCTACAACCTAGGAGAGCTTCCTGGAGTGCTAACATAATTGGTGTTTTTGCTGGGGATTGAATACTGAAGCTCAGCTTCCCTAGGAGACGACGCAAATCCAGCTTTGATGATAGACAAAGTCTGGGCACTTTTTCAGTTGTAATCATCTATTTGGTGACTCTACTAGCGGATGAACCTCTTGGCGACTCCACTTCATAGTTCTAGCTCAGTTTGTGAGGCATACTCGGAGAAATCCTCAAAAGCCACAAGTTGACCCAGTGTCTGACCCTGAAAAAATCAGCAAAGAAAGAAAGGCATTGCAGAAAGAAGCATCAAGTTCAGGTAGCTCTAAACAATATTCTAAATTTCTTCAAGAAAATCCTGTAATAGAACAAATACATGTTGAGAGTATAGCATCTCATACTAGCAGTGAAGAAAAAATCTCAGAGATTCATAGAGCTCCTTATTTTTTAGGTCCTCCTTCCATTCTAAGCTCGAAGAAAGCCTCTCCTCCTATCAATCATACTCCTTTAGTCCTATCAGTCACTCCTCATCCCTCTGTCATTCAGACTTCTAGTACCCTTATAGTAGCCACAGCTATGGCAGGACCACAAGAACCTACCAAAATGGAAAGAATCATAGCTGCTAGGTGTGGACCTCTAGTACTACCCACTCCTTTGAATGCCATGCATACTGGAGAATATCATAACTATAGGCCTAAATTCACTGGGACTGAAGGTGTTACAGCTAAGGAACATCTTGAATCATTCTATAGATATCTTGATAACCTAGACATTAGTGAAGATGATGTATGGATGAGAGTCTTTGTCCAAATTCTAAATGGAGAGGCTAGGAAATGGTTCAGAGAACTGACCCTAAGTTCTATAGCAGATATTGAGGCTTTAGATGATGCATTCCTAAAACATTGGGGGGATAAGAAGGATATACTCTACTACCACACCGAGTTTGGGAACTTAAAGAGGGAAAATGGTGAGTTGTTGTCTGATTTTAATAAGAGGTTTAACCACATGTACAGCAAGATACCAACTAAAGTAAAACCCACCACTACCTTTGCTAAACTCACCTATGTCAATGCCTTTGATTCCAACTTCTGTCTACTGTTGAGGGAGAGACGATGTGCTACCTTGGCTGATATGTAGGACGCAACCTTGGAAGTAGAATCAAACGTTATGGCTACAGAGAAGCTCAAGGGAAATGTTGATAGAAGGAGACAGAGGGGCGAGTCTTCATCATCTTCAGATCCCAAGATAGATAAAATGACCAAGATGATAGAGTCATTAGCCTCTGAAATCTCCAAATTAAAGGTTAAGCAGCACCCTGGGAAAGGAAGAGTTCCTAATACCTTTGCTCCTAGAAATCCAAATCCATATAGAAGAGCTAATGAGCAGTTGCAGATTTCGCAAAGAAGCAAAGATGCCAATGAAGACCAAAGGGTGAAGACCCCTTTCCAAAATGTAGTCATGGAAGAAGAGCAGTTTGAAGAAGATGATGAGATCCATTGTCTAGAAGACAAAGGAAGTGCCTCCTTTTTCACCTTAGCTGCCTATGAAAAGTCATTATTCAATGACCATATCAGCCAAGAGTGGGATGGTGGAGTTGTTCTGCAAACTGTTGTTCAACAAAGATATAATCTAAGGTCGAAGATGAATAATGCCAAGGAAACTCCCGTTCAGAGAATTGTTGTCCCTGCAATATAGCAAGCTAATAAGCATAAACGACCAGCAGTTGATCCTATCATCCTCAAAGCTCCATCTCACGAGGTAAAAGGCCTTGACAAGTCTCCTTCTCCTTTCAGTTTTGAATCAGAAATTCAGAAGCTAGCATACCCATACCTCTGATTGAGCTAGTGAAGAATGAGTCCTTCGAGAGATCTATCCTCCAGGCCCTTGATCCTAAAGCCATCCAAGCCTCCACTGACTATGTAAATCTACAAGACGACAAACTAGCTATTGTTCTTAGCCCAATGATTGAAAACTGTGATGACGACTCCCCATCATTCTATGTCTCTTTGACTATTCATGACAAAATCCTCCACAACTGCCTTTTGGACATAGGAGCCAACCATAATCTAATGCCCAAGGTTGTCATGGATGAGTTGGGTCTTGACATTACCAAGCCTTATCATGACTTGTTTTCTTTTGACTCCAGAAAAGTGAAATGTTTGGCACATGTTCTTTGATGGATCTTTCTTTAAGGAAGCTGCAGGGGCAGGTGTAGTCCTTGTGTCCCCCACACAAGAATGCATTAATTTATCTTTCAACTTAAATTTTTAGGTCACAAATAACATAGCAGAATATGAAGCCTTGGTATTGGGCTTAAACGCTGCTAAAGGAATGGGCATCAAAGGTCTGAAGGTGTTTGGAGACGAAGACCTTATTATTCAGCAGGTCAACAAAACTTTCCAAGAAAAGCATCCAAGGCTGAAAGCATACAGAGATGAGGTATGGAAGCTTAAGGACTCTTTCAATATTTTCAGCGTTTCTTACATCCCTAGAATGAAGAACCAGCTTGATGATTCCCTTGTTGTGTCTGCTAGCGCGTTTATTCCTCCTTTGCCTCCTAAATTGACTTATGAAGTTCACGTGAAATATAGACCATCTCTACCTGACAATGTCAAATACTGGAAATTTTTTGAAGATGATGATGAAATTAATAGGTTTTTAGAAGTTGTTGATGAATTTTTGTTGGGTTGTGTTATATTCTTTCCACATAGTTAACAGGGGGTTTGAGGGGTACCCGTAACCCCACTTTATGGGGTCCGGGGCAGCGCCCCAGAAAATTTTGGTTTTGGACCCTATGTTAGGTTGGGTGGACCCACCTATGGTTTTTGCATGATTTTCGCACATGTTTTTTGGACGCGATGGTTTTCGGTCCATGGTTTTGGACGCGATGGTTTTTCGGTCCATGGTGTTGGATGCTTCGACATGTATAAATATGTATTGTAACATTGAAAGGACATATAATGAAAAATCAAGCTGGTAGTCCTGGTTTTGGGATCCAAGGGAAAATCTCTGTGCATATGTGTTTTTATGTGT
>APFE030436546.1:0-21812 GCA_000404065.3 Pinus taeda | reverse complement strand
TGGTATCAGAAATTTGATACATTTATACAGGGACTTGGCTTCACCAGAAGCAAAGTAGATCACTGTGTGTATTTTAAACTAATTGGTGACCGTGTTATTTATCTGGTCTTGTATGTGGATGATATGTCGTTGGTTGGAAATGACAAAGAAATTATCCAGAATTTGAAGACCCAATTGTCCTCCAAGTTCGACATGAAAGATCTCGGTGCTGCAAACTATATTTTGGGCATGGAAATTAAAAGAGATCAAGCAAAGAGGAAGCTCTGGTTAAACCAAAGAAAGTATGTCGAGACAATACTACAGAGTTTTAATATGCAGGGTAGTAAACCGGTGAAGGTTCCTATTCCTGTAGGTATGAGGTTATCTGCTGAACAGTGTCCCAAGTCACAAAAAGAGGAAGAGGACATGTCATGTGTTCCATATGCAAGTGTAGTCGGTAGCTTGATGTATGCCATGGTCTGTACTAGACCGGACATTGCACATGCAGTGGGAGTATTGAGCAGGTTTATGTCAAAACCAGGGAAGGAGCACCGGACAGCAGTGAAGCGGGTTTTCAGGTATTTGCATGGCACTAGTGATTATGGTTTGTGCTACCAAGGAAGACCAAGATTGGACAGAGTGTTGGATATCCATGGCTTTGTTGATGCAGACTGGGTTGGAGATCTGGATCAGAGAAGATCTACAAGTGGGTACGCGTTTAACCTATTTGGAGGTGCAGTCAGTTGGATGAGCAAGAAACAATCTGTAGTGGCATTATCAACTACAGAGGCAGAATACATGGCAGCCACTCATGCAAGCAAGGAAGTAGTTTGGTTGCAGATATTATGTTCAAGTATGGGGTTAGTACAGGGAGACATAAGGATAGACTATGATAGCCAAAGTGAAATTTTATTGGCAAAGAACCCTGCATATCATTCAAAGACAAAGCACATTGATGTTCAGTATCACTTTGTGAGGGATATGATAGAAGACAAAAAGGTGTTGTTGTTAAAGGTGGACACTTTGAAGAATAATGCATATGCATTGACAAAATCTATGAGCTCTGAGAAGTTCTCTTGGTGTAGAGAAACAATGGGCATTGTAGGGTTGGATAAATGACTAAGCTCTCTTGTGCCTCCTTGTGGAAAGAAAACAACAAGTGGGAGAATTTCGGGTTGTGTTATATTCTTTCCACGACTAGCCCACGTAGTTAACCAGGGGGGCTAGAAGGGGGGTGGAGCACCCCCTTTGTTGCGTTGATTGTGTTGCAGGGAGAATCTCAGGGGGTTTAAGGGGTGCAGGTAACCCCACTCTATGGGGTCTGGGGCAGCGCCTCAGAAAATTTTTTGTTTTGGACTCTATATTAGGTTGGGCAGACCTACCTATGGTTTTGTGCATGTTTTTCGCACATGATTTTAGACGCAATGGTTTTCAGTCCATAGTTTTGGACGTGATAGTTTTCGGTCCATGGTATTGGATGCTTTCGCATGTATAAATATATATTGTAACATTGAAAGGAACATAATGAAAAATCAAGTTGGTAGTCCCTGTTTTGGGATCCATGGGAAAATCTCTGTGTATATGTGTTTTATGTGTTATGCTCTCGCATTGTTTTTTTTCTGTGTTTTAGAATTCACATGTGGGTAATTTCTATACATGGTTAAAACCTACATCATTGAATTGATGTGCTTCTTTGCATCCTTCGAAGCTCTTACTGCTTATCTTGGTTTGTTTCTCTACAGGTAAATTCCAATAAAGAGTTGTTAAAGGACATATCAAGAATAATCAAGGCGAGAAGGAAGTTTGTAATACAACAAGAACCAGTATTTCACCTTAAAGAAGTGTCTAAGTTGTCTCCATTGTTTAAAGATACTAAATGCACTCTGGATGTAGGTTGTGCCCCCTGGGAGACAATATACAATCTATTTGAGGATGAAAATCCAAAAATAATCATGAAACATGTTGCTACTACTGATGATTCTCCTCGAAGTAACAATGACACATGGAATTATGTGGCCAATACATTTCTCCATAGAATTGTTGTCCGCCCCAAAATTCTACCATATACAGATATGGTGAGATGGATTGTTGACCATCTTGACATTACGGATAGAACATTTTTAACTTTGAAGAAGACAGTTATTGTGTCTTTTAAAGTTGAGGATTTAAGGAGCTGATCAGAGAATGGAGAAGGAACCCAAACAAACACAAGTGAGAGGATAGGGGTATGTATTCATTAGCCTCTATTGCTGGCCCTTTATCTCATATTTCTGCTATGTTATGTCACATCTACGGTTATCCAAATACATAGAAATTCTCTAAAGAATGGGTGCCGCTGATAGAAGTTTTTGCTGATGGTTATATCATGGATTGGGAAACCATTTTGTCCAGCAATTTAACCACTAAAATCCACAATTACAGATAGAAGTGCAATGTTCTTGAAATAACAAATCCTCCTTTCTTTATGAGCGCCTATGTCATGGACACAATTTGTTTTTCTTATCATTTTCCATCTCTAGGATGGAAATGGATAGACCAATTTCCTAGTCTTATATATGTTATCTCAATATCCTTTGGGAAACCAAATACCATGCTCACCTCTACGAAATCTGCCATGAGGTCATGCTCCCTATCCACCAAGAGGTATTTGGCAGAAAATGCCCTAGACTTATTGCAGAAGCCAATAAAGACTTAAAGCCTATAGGAAAGTGGTTTGGGGAAGAGTCATTTACTTAAATTCGAGTTTTTGGTAGCCTTGCGCATTCTCATGTTTTGCCCCTTTTTTACCTAGATAAATTGCTAGCCAAGGAAGTCGCTTATCAAACAGTTGGTAAGGGCTTAACTAAAGTACTTAAAGATGCCAAGAAATTCACATGCCCATGTCTTCCTATCCCTTGTGGTACCTATGCCTTAGATAATTTCAAGCATTCCTTAGTTTAAATTGAACAATTAAAAGCCTTTATTTTTATAACCATAACAAATAGACCATATGACCCTAATGGTGTAGCGAAAGATGTTACAATGCAGCCTAAGCTCAAACCATTTTCAAGCAATCCTGACAAGTTCGATGATTTGTTTGAAATCGTTCTAGAGTATTATATGGTAGAAAAATTGGCAATATATCATCTAAGTCTTGACGAATTGATTAGATTCAATCAATATTGTCAGCGAAGAATAGCCCATTGGCTAGAATCCCTGTTAAAACAATTTTGACAAAACTCAAAAGTTTCAAATGCATCAGCTTCCTCTTCAAAAGCTCCAATTATTTCCCAAGTCTCAAAAATAACTATTATAGTTGTTGAGAAAACAAGCGAAATTAAAGAGAAAATCAAATTGGATGAAATCTGGGAGGATTTTAACCATATTTTGACAATAGAAGAAACTCAAGTTACAGGGTTCTTAGCCGATATACAAGCAGAACAGGTTACAGTCAGCAGAGAGACGGAACAGGTTCCAGAAACTACAAGGACAACCTTGTTTGCTGTTGAGGCTTCCCAAGGGAATATTATTCATAAAACTCCCAAGAATAACATTAATGTCGAAATTTTTAATCAATCAACTGTTGTTGATGATATGGAAATGATTCATGGATTCCCTACTGTCGAGATAGTCCTCAAGATTGAATAAATCCGCCTTTGGACATATTTTACAATCCAAAGAATAATGCATACCACGTGGAGGTTTGCTATTACACAAAAACCCGCAGGTGTTGGTAAACGTTACAAATCAGTAACTAGGATCCCCAGGGTGGAAATTATGGATTCCATAGAGGTGTGGTAATTCTTCCAATAGTAGTGTGTAGGTCAAGGAAGAAAATAAAGTTAGAGCAATCACAAGAGCTAGTTACAAATGAGACTTATTTTCATTTTTTTTGGAAAGGAGCTCAAACAGCCCCTGATGAGGAATTGAATAGATTATCTAAATTTGCAAGAGCTTATGCTAGTGCTACCATTGATAAAGCTACAGAAATACAACTATTAGTGAATGAAAAAGATCAAAGGATTGTTCAATTAGAACAAAATTTCCAGATTGAAAAGTAAGTGATTGAGCAAATATGGCAAGCAAATATTACATAGTTACAAAACTGTTTTAATGATTTAAAGCTACAATTTGAATCTGAAGTGAAGGACAAAGATGAACAGATACTACAATTTCAACAAAGGATAAACCAATTGAGGGAAAATCCAGAGATAAATGAAGCCTACAAGGAGGCATCAGAACTGGATATACTCCTAACAAAGCAACAGGTTATCTTCTCTCACAAATTGGCTTTAATACATGACTTTTCAAAGACCGGAAATTATTTAGTAAACTAACTACCCGATTTGAGGATGTTTTATGAATATTTTGACAAGAAAATTTTTGAATATATAGATTGGCAAGACAGTGCTTAGGGAAGATCACCTGATCTTCCTTGAATTGAAGAATCACAAAAGTATATCATTTTCAGTGACTGGGATATCAAAATGAAACAGGCAGAAATGTTTATTATCAGAGCCAGAATTCTTGCCTCAAATTTCACCAAATACATTACATATACCTTATTGCAAGCCAATCTAATTCAGGAATTCCCAAAGGACACCTTGCCAGATGTCAAATCTTTAAAACAATCTTGGTAAGAAACATCTAAAAATAAGGTTCAAGACATTTAGATTTTATCATAAGAGAACCTTGAAATTTATTGGCATTTTCTGGTGAAGCCTCATAGTCAGTGGCTTGTGCTGAGGTGTCTCTTGAATGCAATAGTACAATTCCTTCCAGTGCCTAGTGATGCAGTGTTTACAGGACAAATGCGCACACAATCGGTACTTCCCCCCAGCTGAAGCTCTCACGGACATATATGATCTCAGAGGAGCAGACGAAGAATCAATATGGAGCATAGTTGTGAGTTCTTGTAAAAATAGATCAGTAATTTAGTTGTCCTTTACCTTAGCTTAGTTTATTGAAGCTTTTTTGAATACTTTTATTTTAAGTTTCCTATTTTTGTAATATTAATAGGCTATTTAAACCCCTTTCATGCATTTAGAAACGGGTCCACAATTTTGAGAAGGAATATTTGAACTTGCAATAATGTTTGATCCAAAGTTATCTAATTGAGAAGCTAAGCCTGAAAGCTACCTTTTTCATAAGCATAGCACTAATGTATCGAGTACTATTATCTTTATGTTATCATTATGTATTACTGAATTAGATAGTGAATCTCTTATGTGTTATTTCATTATATAAATGCTTTGAAAACAATCAATCATTATCACTATCGATGTGCAAAATTGAATTATTTGTGATTATGTATGATATAACGAGATCTTTATGTGATTGAGTTTTAACCAACTAAATTAATTAACTATTTAATTAATTTAGTTTATCATATATGCTCTATTTTCATCAAAGTATTGAATTATCTATATTGTTATATGCTTTGTGAAATCTTTCTTTAAATCACATACAAAGATGTACTATCCTGGGAAATAAGTAGAATAAGTTTATTTAGTAATTTTATCATTAGCTAAAAAATCATTTCATCATTTTTCATTCTGTTACTATATTAAATCTTTATAAAATGGGAAACTGGTCCATTTATACCCAATTGGACCCACCAATTTCAACAGAAATGGATTTGATTTGAGCTCCTAAATGGGTGGTATTCCCCAATGTTAAGGCAGTCAAGTTCCATCCTTCAACATTTTTGGTGCTAGAAGGAGGGCCCCAAACTATGAATGGCAATAAGGTCTAATCCCAAATCAAAAGGTTATCTGAAGAGTCATTCGCCCTCAAAATCTCCCCTAACTTCCAGACCTCGCTCGAAATCTCCTACCCCTAGACCAGAAGTTGTAACCAAATCTCCTAGTACACACCCTAAGACAACTGATCAACCTCCTTTTAGGAGTTACCTGAAGTTCAGACTTTAATTGAGAAACTAGAAGAATCTCTATTTCCCAAGAAAAGCCTCAACATTCTGAGTTATCTGAAGGTAGTGTATCATCATATTTTCCCACTTCATGTATTTTGACTCATTCTCAAAGTGAGAAATTTAGGATCACTCCGTTTGTGTTTCCCTTACCTTCCCACCAAAGAAAGACCCAAAATTCTAAAGTTCAATCATCCATTAGTGAGATTTTGTTTTCATCTCCACCAAAAACACCTTTATTTTGTTCTGCCTCATTAGATTATTCTCATCCAACCAATCCATTCATCCCTATCGCCCATTCCCAACCAGAAAATGTTAGTTCGAATAGTACTATCACAAGGGCTACTTATTCCACTCAGTCAGCCTCTTCTACTATTACAGCTTCTTCTATTCAAATTCCCATAATGGCAGGTAGGCAACAAAACCCACCAACAGCTAGACCATGGACTTGTCTTCGAGATATTCAGATGGAAACACCTATCCATACTCTACCTAAGCATCTTGAAATATGGTTACCAAAGTTCAATCCTGATGATGGACTCCCTGTTGAAGAACATCTCCATAATTTTGTGCTCACCATTAATCTCAATGGAGTAGTAGAAGAAGACTATGTAGTGATATTATTCCCATATACCCTTGAAGGATCTACAGGTTCGTAGTATTTCTCATTATCACTAGCATCTATCACTAGTTGGGATATATTTGAAGAACATTTTTTTACTAATTTTGGTGATGATCGCACAACTTCTACTCTAATCAATTATCTATCCATTCTTAAAGCCAACCCCAATGAGAAAATCAAATATTTCAATTCTAGGTTTAATAAATTGTTAAATAAAATTCTAGATACCTCTAAACCTAGTGTTGATGTTAAAATTGAGTGGTATATTTATGTTCTTCCTTCTAATATCAAAATTTTTGTAGACAGGGCTAATAGATCCACTTTAGTTGATAATATGAAAGAGTCAATAGCTGTAGAAAAAAGGATTCTTGCCTTAGAAAAGAAAATTGCTTAAGAAGAGAGAAAATCTAAGAAAGTGGATTTCAAAGAGGAATCAAAGAAGAAACTCCTAAAGATCCTTTTGATCTTGAAGGATTACAAAAGGTTCTTAAATCTATGTCAAATGACATAGTAGATATCAAAAAAAAGGTAGGTGAGTCTTCTAAAAAAAAAAATCGTTCTTTTAGGAGACCCCAGATAGCAAACCCTCAACCTCATAATATCATATCAAATGTTGAATCTAATCAAGAGGAGGAAGAGGAAGAAACAACAATATCTGACAGTGAATCCCAAGAAGAAGAAGAGTTGGTCGAAGCACAAGGATTATTGGATTTCATCCTCAATACATCAAAAAATGAGGAAGAATAAGAAGCCTTACCTGTAGAGACTAGTAGTAAAAAATTCATTGATTCACCTTCTTCAAGTGTAAAACAAAGACCAGTTACTCCTGTTAATAAGGATAAAAACACAATGAAGAAATATCCTCTCAAATCTATTGTATCCATCCCATTCTCTTGGAATTCTCATTCTACATCAAAAACTCTTATTGTTTCTGATAAAGATATAGAGTATAATATTGTGGAAGATATGAAGATAGTAAAAGCTAAAATTTCCATGTATGAGGTAAGTAAACTTAAGCAGTAGCAAAATTTTTGCTCAAAGAATTAAATGTTGTCCTTACATCTCCTTCACCAACCGCAAAAGCTTCATTAGGAAAAGGAAAGCCTCCAGATGATAGTCCTAACAAAATTGATGCCTCAAATGTAATTTTAATTGGAGACCAGTCCAATTCTCATACCCCTCCTCTTTTATTAACCTTTGATATTTTCAATAAAATGTTCACAATTCCCTCATAGACTCAAGTGCTTCTTCAAATATAATGCCATATTCAGTTTCTCATAAACTGAACATAACACCTACAAAATTTGTTGTGCAAATTGTGCGATTAGATAGAACCAAATTCAAGGTCTTAGGAGAATTAAATTCTGTTTTAATAAGATTATCCTCAAATTTAAGGGTTTGCTATATTATTCATATTTTGATTGCTGATATTCCTAAATTTTATGGTCTTATCTTAAGTAGGGATTGGTCTGAGAAATTACATGGTTATTTCGCCACATATTGGTCACATATCTAGCTTCCTTACAATGGCAAACCAAATCAAATTCAGGTAGACAGAGAAAAGCATATGAAACACTTGATTACTGATTTGGATGAAGAGAATGAGCCTATAACTTTTACAAATAACATCCTTGGCAATTATTCTTCAGAATATTTCTTTGGAAGTTTTACCGCTCAAGAATTTCCTTTTTTAGCAAATTTTGTTTCTTCTCAAATCGAAAATTATTCACAAACATATTTGACTAGGTGTATTAATGTTGTAGATATTGTTGTAAATAAACATGAATCTTTATTTTGGACACATTATTTTGATGGTTGTAAATCTAGTGAAGGTGCAGGAGTTGGATGTATATTAATAAGTCTTACTAGTGAAAAAATTATGCTAGCATGTAGGCTAGAATTTGAATGTACTAATAATACTGCAAAAACTAAAGCATTAGTACAAGGATTGTATAAAGGGATAAATCTTGGTGTTTAATATATTCAAATCTTTGGTGATTCTGAAATCATTATAAAACAAGTCAGAAACAATATCCATTGTTTTTCAAATCACCTTAGGCATTATCAATCCCTAATTCAAAATCTTACTTCACGTTTTGTAGCATTCAATATTTCTCCAATACTAAGAATACAGAACGTCAGTGCTAACCTTTTAGCCAACCTTGCATCTAAATTAATCCCACCTGAAGATTTTAATATAGACAGATTTTATATAGAGTTGATTTTTTTCCCATCCATTCCTGATAATGTTACCAATTGGCGAGTATTCAATGATGATGGATATATTCTAAATTTTTTAACACCTGAAGAATCATATCTTGACCAAGTAATTGATGAGGATGAAAATTATTCTCAATTGAATAAATCAAAAGAAAAAAATGTTCTACCAAAAATTGTAGTTAAGCTTGAGGATCTTTATGATCTTAAAGACGGATTTAAAAAGGTCAACAACTACAAAATTCAAAGTTCAACTTTGAGATTTGAATTAGTTAACCTAGGATTTGCTATAAAACCCCAAAATATTAACTTAGGTCTTGGTCTCTCATATGAAGAAAGAAATGCATTTATTCATTTGTTAAAGAAATATAAAGACATATTTGCTTGGAACTATCAAGATCTGAAAACTTATGGTGCCTCCATCATTCAACACATTATCCCAATGCTACCATATGTTAAACCCATTTAGCAAAAAATTAGGAAGATAAATCTGAATTTGGAAACTCGGATTAAAAGCGAGTTGAATAAACTTTTAAAATCCAAAATCATCTTTTCGGTGAGACATTCCAAATGGGTTTCCAATATTATATCGATTAGAAAAAGGAATGGTGATATTCACATTTGTATTGATTTTAGGAATTTAAATAAGACATGTCAAAAAGGAAATTTTCCCCTCCCATCAATGGAACAAGTTCTACAATCAATTACTAGTTCTGAATTAATGTCTTTTTTAGATGGATTTTTAGGATACAATCAGATCCTTGTTCATCCAGAAGATCAATTAAAAACTATGTTCAGAACAAAGTGGGGAACATATGCATATCAGAAAATGCCTTTTAGATTAATTAATGCAGGAGATACATTCCAGAAAGCGATGGACATTTTTTTTAAAGCATTGATTAATAAAATTGTTGTGGTATATCTAGATGATATTACCATATATTCAAAGAAGAGAAATGATCATTTGCATGATGTAAAGCAGATATTTGAAAGATGTATAAGGTATGTGTTATAGACATTTTTGGGCACTTCAACTCCAATCATAAATGTCCATAAACTGAGGGCTCCTAAGTCCCTAAAAGTGTTGCTTCACTGCCTAAAGGAACAAGGTCAGATGATTACATCATCTCCCAGAAGTTCTCCACTAAAAACTGCTCATAAATGGTCAAAACTAGACCATACTGAAAACCCAGTGCAGAGGGTGCGATGCATATCACCTTCCCAGTGTACAGGGTGCGATGCATACTGAATGGCTCCTCTGTAGGGTTCCATGGTCGGGAATGGACAAATGGTAGGGATAAAATGTGAGGTGGAAGATCATGGAATCTTCCAAAAGCTTCCCCTCTAACACTTGCCTCTCTGTTTTGGACCAGGGATGAGTAAGAGATCATCATTCTCCAAGTGGAAGCAGGAACTATCAGAGAGAGGACACTAATCAAGACCCTAGAAGATGACTCACCTCCCTACAATCATCTATATATGGATCCCTCATCACAGAGATCCAGGGGCTGGAATTTTGTATCTTATAAAGAAGTGTTATTGGTTTTCTGGTGTATATTCATAGTGTTGGGTGATATAAGCTTTACTTGAGGTGAAGAAGGGCTTTCTTGCTGGAGGATGATGCTGGGTCAGAACATATGGTTGTCATCTTCTTGCTACTTTTCATCTTAACAAATCTATTCAAGTTTTCCTCCATATTCTTGTATGTTTGTTTATATATGCATTTGTATGGTTAGCACATATCTGGTCCTATGTTATTTATGAATATAGATCTTTGTTCTTCGATAGTAGTATGTTGTTGTGATTCCGCAAGTGCTCTTTAAAGTTGGGCAAATGAAGAAGAAGTGGCAAAGCTCGATCAGGAAGGAGAGGAATCAAATAAGGAAATCAAGCGTAAGACTAAGGTTGGTCTCCTTTGTTCACTCCTATCTATTTTCATAAAGGAAAGCGAAAGTAGACTTTACTTGTTTGTTTCTAAGATAGCTACCAGTCTTAGTGGGAATAGAAACATCTGAGTGGACACTATTCCCGGTAACAAAATGGCGACTCCGCTGGGGAGCGACTAGATTGTTTGTTAGCCTATCTTTGTTTCTTTTATAAACTTATAGACAGAGCCTGAAGCCAAGCCAACTAGCCTTTGAAATGCATTTTTTATACAAATGCAAAGTAGATAAATGCTGCTTCAGTCTATCTCCGAGTTTTTTTTATGAATTAAACAATCGATCTGCAAACAGTCTAATTTCCCTAAGTGGTGGCTCTAGTAACCTCCTTAGATCAACCTTGTGATTTACATATACTGAACATCACTTACTCGGCCTAAATCCCTAAACTAAATTGCAAATTGTGAGTAAAAACTCATTCAAAGTCTCGCACTAGTACCATCGCACCCTGCCTTCAAGGCAGTCTGTATGCATCACACTTCCCAAGTGTAGTAGGTGTGTTTCATACTGAATTCACTGTGTGAAAGGTGCGATGGTCAAGGAAGGTTAACTTTACCTTCAGAGTTTGGTTTTTTCTCACTGTTTTTAGTCCTATTCAAGATTTTTTTTGTCTGTGGTCAGTGTACATCTATAAAAACCCCCTTCTCTTACATTATTCCACCTTCATAGTGCAAAGAACTGTAAGTGTTTTTATGTATTGTGCGCCATTTTCAGTTCTCTTTTGCAAAAAGTAGCATAGTCGAACTGTCATTTCTTGATCTGAAAGTGTCGTAGCTGTCATTTTCAGTTTTAGAAGACAATCCCATTGTTCTTGATAGTTGATTATACAGTTACTATTGCATATGATTTGAATTAATAGTTTTAAAGAGTCAAAAAGCAATTTTCATTTCGAAATCGCAAAGTGTCTCTCTTACCTTCACTTCATTTGAAAAGAAATTTGTTGAGTATTGTCGCTTTGAAAATAATTCAGATTTGCACATAGCTTTCTTATCGTCATTCATACATTAAGAAGGCTGAAAACAAATACATGCATGTGCATTTGCATTTTCATTTTGACTGCTTGGTTTGATTTAGGACAGTGCATTTAGCGTGTGCTCTGTGCTCTTTGCTGAAATATTCTTAACTTTCTTTCCTTAGTAGCTAGGATTTTCATTGTCAAAAGAAGATTAAACATTTGTTTATCATCTTAGACTGCATTTCAGGAATTGTATACACATCACGCGGTGAACCTGAAAAGCAAATTTTTAAGCAAGATCAACTTAAAATAAATTTAATGAATCTAACAACGCTTTGGAACCTAACGCACAACATCTAGAGGTCTAGGCTAGAGACGTCGTAAAACCAGGTAACTGTTGTTTTCATTGTTGGTTGGGTGATTCCTCCACTCTGAGATGGCAAGTGCCAGTACAGACTTGTGCTCCCACGTACCGTCGAGTATTTTTGAGAGACCACAATAGGCTGCAATCTTTATCCTTAGGAAGCCGTGTCTGCCACCCTATCGATCGCAATGCACTGAACACAGCATTCGGGAAGATTGACTGATGTACCATAAAAAGTATTCTGCAGTTTTGTGATTGGTTTGGTAATCCCCTCTACCTAGATCTCCAGAGAAGTCTGTTTTTCTCCTTTTTAGACTCCTTCAAAGAAAAGGTCCTCTAAGCACTTGTCACTTCAGGCTCAATAAAAATCGAAGGCGACTAGAGTCATCTTTTGTTTTTTCTCGACTCTTTAAAATTGAAAAAACAAGTTGTGTCAAAGCATCTAAAATTTATTTTAATCGGAATAACATCACAAATTTCCTCGTTGGTCTTTAGGTTGAGAAAATGGAGTCTACCAACCAAGGATTTCCCCTTGGAGGAAATCCTAGTCCCTTCTCCTCTTTGGGAGATGTTGGTGCACCCCATATGGCCACATTGTCACTTCCAGGGTTGACAATTGGTTTGCCTATCTGGCTCTTCTCTACCTGTATCGTTTAGAATCCCGTAATTCCTGAACAGTCAAGTCAGAAACTAGATGACACTAGAGTTTCCTCCCAACCTTCTACTTCATCTGATTCTCCCTCTCCTCCTTCCTCTTCGCTTGATAAAGCTGATAAAGCTAAAACTCAAGTAACTGAGAAGAAGAAGAAGTAGAAATAGAAAAAGGAAAAGAAGAAAAAGGAACCAAAAACGAAAGGGGGAAACCAAGTGTCATCTAGCGAAAATCCTCACACCGCACTATCCAAACCTAAATCTCCTTCTTTCATTTGCAATGGAGACCACTATCACCAAGATTTTCCCTACATCCCACGGATCTTAAGGGACTGGTCTCCTCATTTGTACAATCCGGTGTAATCAACCTCTGATGATCATGTTGAATGCACACATCAACCAATGAAAGTGAAGCACCTGGACAGAAAAGGAATCCCAGATTTCCTTGTAAATTGTGTGAAGGCAATCACGCCATCCACCATTGTCCCTTCCTTGACGAAGCTAAAAGAGTTTTGGATGACCATCCTGCTTCACCGCTACGGCTCCCTCTTAGATATAAAAAACTCTTGCCAAGTCTACCACTAGTTGAAAATCCGGCTGGCCTGTCATTGTGGCGGCCAAAGCATCTATCATTGAAAATGAACCCTCTGAATCCATACCAGATGAAAGTCAAAAGGTTGAGGTGGAAGTTGACCTGGTCTTGCCTTTAGAGTGTTCATATTTGAATGGTACCATCACCAAAGAGAAAGAGAACGACACCGTTCAAATGCTTTTCATAAACACTGACTCCGATGAACTTGGGGGCAGTCCACCCGTTCCTTTATCGCAGGAAGGAATTTCATCAAAGTCATACCCGGCTGTCTATTCAGTCCCACCTCCAAGCAACCTAGTCATTTCCTTCGACTGGAATCTACTAGGCAGATCCTGTTTACCGGTTAGTGTACCATTCAAAATCATTATACAAGCTTACAGAATGGTCATGACTGGTACCATCATCAATGAAGGGGCTTCTGTGAGTATCCTTTCCTCAACTTCTTGGAAAGCGCTTGGTTCACCATTGCTTTTGCCTGAAATGAGAAATCTAACAGGCTTCGACAAAGCAACCAGTCGACCTTTAGAGATCCTTCCAAATGTGTGCATTACTTTGAGAAGGAAAACCGTTTACATGAATGTAATGGTAGTTCAAGGATCCTTGGACTATAATCTACTCCTTGGACGCGACTATATTTATTGCATGGCAGCCATCGTCTCCTCACACTTTAGAGTAATGTGTTTTCCGCACGAAGGCGGAATGGTCAAGCTCATGGACCAAATGTCATTCCCCGGTTCACACATCGCAAATAGTCAAATGCCATCCCTAAATGGTCTTTTCATGCAAGGAATGTCTCATCGATCACCAGTTCGTCCACCTGATCAGCGCGAGTGATTCAGGAGGATGTGACTGAAACCTAGGGGGCATGCACCCTGGTCTGTTTCAGCAGGAAAACCTTGGGTATAGAGTGGGTTTCCATGGGGGATATATGACTAGTCTGAGACACCCGTCCTCACAGAAAAATGAGATTAGGCTAGAATAAGATACCTTCGTTAAATTTATGTGAGTGGCATGCATCTGCACCACTCACCTTTGTCTATTTCAGTAGACATCACCAAGGAAGCATTCGGTCCACTTCCCGTGGAACTTTCATGGTAACCTGGGAATTTTTCGCTATACCTGGGGGCATGCAAACCTTTCCGCATGCAAGAGAAGAGCAACTATTGATTTTTTAAATTTGTATGACCTCTAACCCTTTAAACCCATAAGGCTGGTTGTTTCCTAGCCTGCATAAAGAAAGGATCCAGGGCAAAGCTTCAAAAGATGCAAGCCCCTTCAAAATGGCATCTTGAATGAGACATCCTTATCATACAATTGGCGAGCATTGTTACCACAGGGTTCAAGCTCATTAAAAAATAAACCCCCCCATGAGTAGTTTTAGCAGTTAGTTCAAGCTTGTTAAAAAATAAACATAAGTCATGAGCAAATGTTTCCCCCAGAGTTTAAGCTCATTAAAAAATGGACCAGTAAATAACCATTGTGAATGCCTTATCGCCAGCTTTTGAGCCTTGGTCATGTTCTCATCATCACCTCCACTTTGTTTTTAGCGGATCATTCACCCCCATATGATTTTTTACCCCTTCGAGGAATATCTAAGAAGAGTGATTCTATTAGCCATCTTTGTGACACTGTCGTGATTAGAGAATTCCAAACCTTACCTGGAATCAGCTACTACCCGAAATCATCACTCATTCCTCAAAAACGAGTCTCCTTTAAGCTCTTTTCAACTGACTCATAAAATATGAAAAGATTGTTGAGCGATTGGCCTCTCCAGCTCGTTAAAGTCATCGAAAGTGCTATCTCTCCTCTAGATTTTAATCTTTTTGGACCTAAGGGATTATTACACAAAAATATCGAGCGCTTGTCTTGTTTGGCTCGTTAAAACTATCATCCCTTTAGTATTATTTTACACTTTTTTGGACTTAAGGGATTACATGACGAAAAAGAATCTTTGGAGTCTCCTTGCTGTTCCTTTCAGACTCTCTAAAATTGAAAGGGACCGAGTTATCTTTGTCGTTAAACTCGTTAAAAACGAATAGCGACAAACTCTTCCAAGTGGATGAGAACGAGTTTCACTGTCATTAGGCTCGCTAAAATATAGCGACAGGTTCGCCCGAAGGGGGGATTATAGAACAAGCATATGTTATCCTCCTCAAGCTTGAAAAACATAAAGAGGTACTGGTCAGCAATGACTGGGGAAAATTGGGAAGAAAACTTGAAAAAGCTTTATTGGTAGCAATTTGCTCTTGAACATGACACTTTCCTTCCGCATCCAAGCCGGGTTGGGTTGTTCCGTTCACTGGCCATCACCATTGGTCCATCACACCATCCATCTTTGGGGTTAACGCTACCAATCCATCGTCAGTGTTGCCGATATGTTCAAGAGAAGTCATTCAGACAATTCGCCTTTGTCTCACCCACTACAATACATTCATGCTCCATTCCTTCATGACCTCCACCTTGAACCCTATATCGTCAGATTGTTTTCACCTCAAAAATCATTTGCTTCGTTCCATGTCATTGATGTGGGATTCATTAAGGCCCTCCTGCGATGGGTCACTTCTTATCTACATCAACTCATTATCCAAGAAGTTGACTTAGGAACAACCATTTCAGTGCTTTGAAGCTTACATGCCTCAATGGCAAGTTTCTCACTTTCGGCGACAGGTTTACATCAATGGCCTTCGACCGAGAGATTTTACGTGGTGTTCGACGCCAAGTCCTTTTTCACACCACGTGAATTGTACTGTAGTACCTTGAGCGTCATTGTCATTATTGGTGATTCCTCTCGTGCTTGTTAACAAATTACATCATTGGCTGGTAATCAGGTGATGTCTTTCCATGTTCGACTCTAGAACATTTTTCACATGGATCGACTTGTACTCCGAGTGAATATTGAATGAGTTTTGAAGACCGCAGATCTAGTTTCATCCATCTGGGCTGCGATATATTTAGGAATTTAAACACATCAAGTGTACATCGTTGCCAAACAGATGATCATCCAAATCAAAGGATGATGAGTCCAAATCATCAGTCTGCCACACAGACGATTGTCTGTCCTATGTACATGAAAATGAATTTATAAAGCTGAGCATGGGAATGCCCGCCTCGGCCAAATCATGAAAAAATGTTGTCAAAATAATGTATTGTATTGTATCTTATTACAGGTCGCCTCCCAGCTCGAAAAAACTTCGGATCCTCATAGTAAAGCATTTCACCTGACATCAAAAAGATTAACGATCTCATGCTTTAGGGGGCAACTGTTATAGACATTTTTGGGCACTTCAACCCCAATTATAAATGTCCATAAACTGAGGGCTCCTAAGTCCCTAAAAGTGTTGCTTCACTGCCTAAAGGAACAAGGTCAGCTGATTACATCATCTCCCAAAAGTTCTCGACTGAAAACTGCTCATAAATGGTCAAAACTGGACCATACTGAAAGCTCTGTGTAGGGGGTGCGATGCATATCACCTTCCCAGTGTACAAGGTACGATGCATACTGAATTTCTCCTCTGTAGGGTGCGATGGTCAGGAATGGACAAATGGTAGGGACAAAATGTGAGGTGGAAGATCATAGAATCTTCTAGAAGCTTCCCCTCTAACACTTGCCTCTCTGTTTTCGACCAAGGATGAGTAAGAGATCATCATTCTCCAAGTGGAAGCAGGAACTATTAGAGAGAGGACACTAATTAAGACCCCAGAAGATGACTCACCTCCCTGTAATCATCTATATATGGATCCCTCATCACAGAGATCTGGAGGCTGGAATTTTGTATCTTATAGGGAAGTGTTGTTGGTTTTCTGGTGTACATTCATAGTGTTGGGTGATCTAAGCTTTGCTTGAGGTGAAGAAGGGCTTTCTAGCTGGAGGATGATGTAGGGTTAGAACATATGGTTGTAATCCTCTTGCTACTTTTCATCTTAATAAAGCTATTCTAGTTTTCCTCCATATTCTTGTGTACTTGTTTATATATGCATTTATATGGTTAAGACACATATGGTCCTGTGTTATTTATGAATATAGATCTTTGTTCTTCGATAGTAGTATGTTGCTGTGATTCCACAGGTGCTCTTTGAAGCTTGGCAGAGAAGAAGAAGCGGCAAAGCTCTATCAGGAAAGAGAGGAATCAAACAAGGAAATCAAGCGCAAGACTAAGGTTGGTCTCCTTTATTCCACTCCTATCTATTTTCATAAAGGAAAACGAAAGTAGACTTTACTTTTTTGTTTCTAAGATAGCTACTAGTCTTAGTGGGAATAGCAGCATCCGAGTGGACACTATTCCCTGTAACACTCGTTGGGAAGGAAGTGCAATTTTCCTAAAGTAGGTCGACACAATGGCTTCCATGGCATATATCCAGGGTCTTCCCAGTAGGATGTTATAATCAAGGTTTCCGTCGATGACTTCAACATCAATTTCTACTATTTTGTCCCCCAATTCGACTTGCAAGTTACTTAATATCCCATACGGGATGTATGTTCATCCATCAAATTCTTTTAATGTCGTCGACGATCGTGACAAGGATGGATACCCTAGAGTTTTCCAGCAAGTCATCGACATGATACATGTGGGTGCCCCCTCATCAATAATTGCTCTATGAACAGTTTTGTTGAGGGCTTTCACTTGAATGAGGAAATCTAGTTGAGCTGGTAATTGAGGGTCATATCCTTTGTGATTAAAAGATACAAGATTGGAATCCGTTGGGTCAATCCCACCTATTGCTGATAATAAAGCCTACTTTTGGGAGGGGCAATTTTGTAGTACCTGAAGAGTCGACATCGTGGAGGGCGATTGGGCTAAATCCTCCACTATATTATAGTGTTGTGCTGCTCTGGCATGAGGATTAAACATCGATTTGTGTACTACTCCCTTTGGCAGTTTTATCATTAATTCAGGAATGATGGGTGGCACAACTTTGGTCGAAGTTGTTGTTGAACTACTAGGTTGATCATTATCGTTTTTGTTCAACATCTGTAGATTCCGATAATCTTTACTCCTTGTCGATATCAGAGAATCATTCAATTTGAAACTGACAATATTAGCACTTGGGATGGGGAAACATTTTCGCTAGCAACCAAATTTGTTCCTAGGTTTGGAAATGGATCAGTCAATATAGCCGAGGTTTTTGAACTTTTGAAGATTTTTCTAAGTTCATCTTTATGTGGACAGTCTCTAGTCCAGTGATCCTCGTCACATATATTGCATGGACTTTTTGGTTTCTTATCCCCAGAAGCGTTTGTAGAAGCTTTTTTAGGAGATGAGTTCTCCTCGTTCTTCTTCTTCCCTTTTTTTTCTTCTTGCCTCCCAGTTTCTTGGGTTCTTTGCCTTTGTCTATCGACACGGCGTTTACTTCCGAGGCTAGAAGTTCCTCATTTGTGTTTTGACTCGAAACCGTGCGGGCCTTTTTCGACGTAGCCTTTACGGTTTTAGTTCTTTTTGTACCTATCACGCCATCGCTGGAATGAGAGTCTTTGTTTGATTTAGGAGGCGGAGGAACGGAAAATTCTAGTCAAGGAGCATCAGGGATTTTATCGTAGAGAGTGCCACACTGAGTATAAATCAAATCTAGATATTGTGCACGAGCAATATCTTTCTCTTTAGTGATGACTCCTCCTTTTGCCACATCTTCTGTAATAGTAGGTAACAATGACTTAATAAACCATTCAGCCAATAGCTAATCAGGAACATACATTTTTACCATTCTACGACGACGTCGCCATTCATGAATATGATCGGATATGTGAGTGGCCGTCATTTGTTTGAAATTGGTAAGTAGCTCAGTTCCTATTTCGTACCTTATGGGTAACTGAAAATGGGTTAAAAAGGTTGTGGCTAGGGTACTGAAGTTATCAAATGAAGCTTTAGGCAGTTCGATATACCATTTTGCTGCTAGACCAGTTAGCATTTGCTGAAAGAGGCGAAGCCTGATCGAATCATCATTGAAAGTGTTCGATGAACACCATAGATGAAAGGTCATCACATGATTCAATGGGTCTTCACCCAGATTTCCATTAAATTTAGGAATATCAGACGGAAGCTTATGTGGAATCGCCGGCCACCAAGGGGCATAGGCAATTGGATCGTTCATTAGTCGATTTAGATCTGGTAACTCTAAAGTTACCACAAAAGGCAACTGTTGATTTAGGCTTGGTTGAGCATACCTAGGATAAGATGGAATTTCTTGAGCATTTGGTCTTTGCATACCAGCATAATGCATTTGATGTTGGTAACTTTTGTAAGGTTGATGGGCATAACCATTATAATATGGTTGATACGGCTACCCATTAGTTGTAAAGACTTGTTGCTCATATCCTTGGTAAGCTTGCTGGAATTGCGGTTGTTGGTATTGCACCAGCCATGGTTGTGAAGTCATGGGCTGTGGTCCAGTACTGACTGTTTGACCAAGATGGGGGGTCGTGTTCCCCGTTTGAACCTGTGCCATTCCACTAGTTGGTGATTGCGGTTGTGTCGTAGGTACAAGAGGTTGTTGCATTATAACCTGAGAAACTTGAGGTTGGCATACAACTGACAATGCTTGTACCTGCGATACTGCTACAATAGCTGGTGTAGTGGTGATATTTGTCATAGGTAAAATTTGTTGCATTGAGCATACAAGTCTTGGTTGTTGAGGTAGGATTGGCACCCAACCGCTAGTTGTAATTCTAGTATAACCCAAATTTTGTTGTGAACTCACGCATGGTTGTCCTTCCAAAGAAGGTAATGAAAGGGTATACGGCCCTCCATACGATGGTAATCCAGTAATCAAAGGAATGGTTTGCCTTTTGGGACCAGTTTGCCCAAATTGACCCTGTGAAGGATCAATTTGTCGAGACTCAACGTAAGAGATTCTAGATAAAATTCCGGACGAACAAACGGGAACAGTCCATACTGTCGAAACAGTCCCTGGATGGACTCCATCCAACGACTAAGAGCTGGTTGGGACAGATGGCATGCCGATGAACATTGTCAGAGTAGTAGCAGGAGCTTTTGCTGCTGCTGTGTCAGGTAACACAGTCCTTGATGTCGACGGTTGTTCAGACATATTAAGCCTATCCAAAAGATTCCTTAGTGATTCTTCAAGAACATCTGGTGGTGGGTGAATATCGTCTGATGAAGAAGGACAGAGGGCGATCCCAGCTCCAAATTACGTTGGAGTGTTAGATGGAGGATCTTCTACAATCTCTTCTATGGCAATCAATCCAGGAGGAAGAGGCAGACCGTCAGGTCCGTAAAATATTTATGGTGCCGAAGAAGATATAAGTTCTGTAGCAATAGATTTTTGGGGAGTAACACCTTCCAAATCGGCTGTAGATGGAGCTGATTCAGGAATAGAAGTGTCTACTGTCACACTAGGATCAGTTGTAATGTCCTTTTGTTGCTGCAGAATTTCTTCTGTAGAGGTAGGGATACCAGAAATGTTCGGAGTAACCGGAGTCTCTGAGGATGTCAGAGTGCTTGCTCCAACCAACCTAGG
This sequence comes from Pinus taeda, assembly GCA_000404065.3. Classification (NCBI taxonomy): domain Eukaryota; kingdom Viridiplantae; phylum Streptophyta; class Pinopsida; order Pinales; family Pinaceae; genus Pinus; species Pinus taeda. The sequence goes on along the minus strand of APFE030436546.1, from coordinate 1,111 downwards.
GGACTTTGATCCAGTCAAATGAGTTCACTTTGTCCGGAATGGTTTTGCTTCCGGAGTCAACGATGGTTGACTCGTAAGTCTCTGCGAACGACGGGGTTTTGATTGAATTTCTTCCACGATTGTGGATTACTTGATCAACTCAAAATAAAAAGGGAAAATGTTTTCGAATTAAATGAATTTTAGATGCTTTGACACAACTTGTTTTTCCAATTTTTAAGAGTCGAGAAAAAACAAAAGATGACTCTAGTCGCCTTCGATTTTTAATGAGCCTGAAGTGACAAGTGCTTAGATGGTCCTTTTCTTTTAAGTAGTCTAAAAAGGAGAAAAATAGACTTCTTTGGAAATTTAGGCAGAGGGGATTACCAAACCAATTGCAAAACTGCAGAATACTTTTTACGATACGACAGTCAATCTTCTCGAATGCTCTGTTCAGTGCATTGCGATCGATAGGGCGGCAGACACGGCTTCCTAAGGATAAAGGGTGCAACCTATTGTGGTCTCCCAATATATACTCGACGGTACGTGGGAGCACAAGTCCATATTGGCACTTTTCATCTCAGAGTGGAGGAATCACCCAACCAACAATGAAAACAATAGTTACCAGGTTTTACGACGCCATAATACATCTCTAGCCTAGACCTCTAGATGTTGTGCATTAGGTTCCAAAGGGTTTTTAGATTCATTAAATTTATTTTAAGTTGATCTTGTTTAAAAATTTGCCTTTCAGGTTCACCGCGTGATGTGTATACAATTCCTAAAATGCAGTCTAAGATGATAAACAACTGTTTAATCTTCTTTTGGCAATGAAAATCCTAGCTACTAAGGAAAGAAAGTTGAGAATATTTCAACAAAGAGCACAAAGCACACACTAAATGCACCGTCCTAAATCAAACCAAGCAGTCTAAACGGAAATGCACATGCATGTATTTGTTTTCAGCCTTCTTAATGTATAAATGACGATAAGAAAGCTAAGTGCAAATCTGAATTATTTTCAAAGAGACAATGTAGGTTTTAACCCCGTACAGAACTTACCTGCATACAAATTCTAAATCACAGGAAAAATAAAAATGCGAGAGCATAACACATAAAACACATATACACAGAGATTTCC